>WAAE01005758.1:0-59467 GCA_013400495.1 Nicator chloris | reverse complement strand
TGGCCCGGCCCGGCCCTGCCCGGCCCGGCGGCGCCGGGACAAACTAAGTTCGGGGGGCGGCCCACGTGCGGCGGGGCCGGGCCGGGCCGGGCTGTCAGCGCGGGGGGCGGCGGGGCCGGCCTTTGTCTCGGGTGGGGACGGCGTGGGCTGGGGCTGGTGTGTGTGTGGATGTGTGTGTGGGTGTGTATCTCTGTGTGTAGGAGTGCCACGGGCCAGACAAGTCCCCAGCCCGGCGGCCCCGTTCGCACCGAGAGCCACACCGGGCTCATGAAACTTTCACGGGTGTTACAGCCCCGGGTCCCGCCTGCCACTGAGCCGCCCTCCGGTTTAGCCCTTCGCCAGCTGCGGCTGCCCCCTGCCTTCTCCGCAGCCCTGACAGCCGCTGCGCGGCTGCTTCCCCCATCCCCTGCCTTCCCCGCGCTTCTCGGTTCCTGCTATCCTTGCCTTCCCATGGGATTCCACTGTCATGCAGTCTCTGCATCCCCTCCCGGAGACACCAGCCCGGTTTGAGCAGCCCTTGGCAGATGTTGTCCCTTGTACACTATTGTTTTGCAGAATTACCAATATTTAGTAATGGCAATGTACATGATAAATAATCCCCTACAGCAGGGGATTGGAACTAGATGATCATCAAGGTCCCTTCCAACCCAAGCCATTCTATGATTAATTTCATTGGTGTAACTGGGGTTTTATGCTTCACTATTAAGTGGCAGTCTCAGACCTCCTCCCCAGGTTTGACAGCTGCAGAGCATCTACTTCCAATCTCCGGAAGTCCCTGGGAATAGCACTGCTAGCAAAAGGTTTGTATGGAACGAGTGCAGGATGTGGGTCCTGTGATCCCTCTCCTTGACTCTGAAGCTTATCCATAGTACATGGCCCTGGGATTTCACATCCTTCCCCAGGGTTTTTTTGGATGGCTTGGAGCCTTCTAGGTTTCCTGATTCCTGGAGAAATGTGCTATAGTGAGGTTGAGTTTGCACGCTGAAATACGCTCCTTACGCTGTAAGTCCTTCTTCTTTGTTCGTTTTATTCACCTCTTCTACTGCTTTGCAAATCTCAACCTCCATGTTTTTATTGGATCCCAAGCTTGGGTTCTCAGTCCTTTGCACAAGAATGATGGAGTAAGGACAAAGGTCTTTATTTTCAGCTTTCCTCACAAGCTAGTTTACATAATTTCCTTTAATATCCTTTTTCTGTTTGTTATCTGTGATCAGAGGTAAACAGTATTAAGTCAAAAGTTTAAATTTTTGTTATTTAAAAATCCCTTCTGTCGGCAAGATACTTATTCTCTAGAATCTGGGTCAAAACTTGCTTTAGTCAGAGAAAGTGTAGCTTTGTGTATGACAAGTTTAAGATGCAGTTTTGTGGAGAAATACTGGGGTAGAGACTTGTGCCCTCATGATTGCAAAGACCATAAAATGATGTTTTATAAAGCTCCAAGATGAACACAAATGCTTCTGAAACAGCAAGATTTCGTCCAAGAAAAGGATATTTTGAGATGCTGCAGATATGTGGGATTTATTTTGTCTTGCATTTTAAAACACAGATGCAGAGAGGTGTTCCAGAGTGGAAAGGGGAAGGTCAAGAGTGATTGGCAGGCTCATTTTTCTCTGTACAAAACTCAAGCATGCCAGGTTATGGAACGAAGTGTCTTCCTTGCAGAAGGATTTGTGTGCCAAAAATTTTGGGAGCTGCGTGGTGCCTAGCTCTCTCCCAGCTGGTACAAGTTTTCCCACCCAAAGGAATGGGAAGTTTCAGGTCCATGCCTCTGCCAAATTCAGTAATCCGTGTTGTTTCCAAAGTCCTTATCAAGTGCTGGGGATGTGGAGTGTGTGGATAATTTGGCCTTCCAGGAATTTCATGCCCAGCTGCGATTCCTTGAGGAACGTTGTTGTAAATTATTGCATGGCCCTCTGTGGACCTTCATATTTGTGGTTTAATTTAAGAACGACTTTAAGTTCAGCCACAGCAAGCTACTTTTAAGCCAAGTAAATCTCTGCAGAGTGTTTTGCAGTAGATTAACCAAAGCAGCACCTCTGAGACTTGTCTGGAGGAATGGCTGAGCTAAAGCTCAAAGACCAGTCTGTTCTTGTGCTCCACTCTGAAGTGATTCCTCCTGGCCCAGGAGTTGTTCCCCATTCCAGCAGCCTGGCCAGAAGGGTTGAGCTTTGTTGGATTTGAATGTGATGCTTGACAAACTTCTAAACTAAATCATCAATAACAACAGCAGCCTTAAATCAGGCCCCTTTTGGGAAGGCATCGGATGGCTTCTCTCTCTCCCTCTTCCTTGTCCCATGGTCCTCCCCTCTGCCTGCACCTCTGCTCCCAGTTCTTCCCCATTGTCCTGGAATCCTGCCACCCCCTCAGTCTTGCTTGTTGCTGGCTTTGGCAGTGTTGTTGGAGCCCGAATCGAGTGTGGCAGGACTTACCTTGCCTGTGGATGCTCCTTGCCAAGCAGGAACTGGTGCCCTGCTGGTTCAAACACATTTTGGTTTTTTCTCCTCCCTTGCGTACAGCATGCACCAGTTCACATAGATTTTGGGTTTAAATAAAATATATTCAAAGAATGACACATTAAATGTTTGTGAAGTCTCTGTAGTGTACCAACTTGAAAATATTTTGGTATCCAGTATCCCTGACAGTAGTGAACACAAATTTTCTAGTAATTCTGTGCTGTCAGTTTTCATGCATCTCATCAGAGCTTGATTATTCTTGTTGTAGGTTGCTGTGTTGAGAGTGCCAAGTCCCCACTTCCTTTCTGAAGAGCTTAGAAAGAAAGAGCTGGCTGGGAACACAATTTCTTCTTATGATTTGGATATAGTTCTTTATTTTTTCTTTGGGTGGTTTTTGCTTCACATCCTAATTAAGGATTGCCCCTTCTTGGAACTGTTGTATTGAAATATTTACCGGAGACTTCTATTATTTAAATTGCTCAGGGTAGGGAGTCATCTCACTCTTCAAGTCTGTGTCTCTTGGGCCACCTGTTTGCCCCTGCCTTTCTTCCTCAAGGAAGGACTGAGTTCTTCAAATGTGACAATCTGTTGAGAAATCAGCAATGATTGCTGCCTATTGGCTCTACGAAAACCCCAGCCAAACAAAACAAACCCCTCTGCTAATGTACTTCAGAATCTTCTGTTGAGGCTTGTGATGGTGGCTGGCTTTGGGTTAGGGATGCACCTGACAGGTTGAGAAGATGTCCCCTGCATGAGCTCGATGTAGTTTCAAAGGTCATGCTTGTACCAGCTCTGTTCTCAGGGATCCTGGGGTAAAGGCGTGCTTGCTGTCTCTCACCATGCTGCTTGAAGCACCTCTGAGGAGCAGCTCTGCCCACATCCTGGGCTTTGGGCAGCTATGATTTTTGTCACAGAAGATGTTGATGCACATGAGTCTTACAAAGTTCGTCCATGGGGGAGATGTACTTGACAAAGTATTTTTTGTGCTTTTAATTGTAGCTTTCATCATGGGGGACATGAAAACCCCCGACTTCGATGACCTCTTGGCTGCTTTTGACATCCCTGATCCAACCAGTCTCGATGCGAAGGAGACTATTCCATCAGCTGGGGAGGAGAGTGAGAATCACCTGAAGTCATCGGGAATGTGCATTGATGAGAATGTGTCCTTATCCCACTCTCTGCCTCCCTCTGATGCACCTGTTGTGAGTGTGATAGTGAAGAACACAAGTCGCCAGGAGTCTTTTGAGGCAGAAAAGGAGGGGAATCACCTTGGAACTGGTCTGTTACACAATGGGTTTCGTGGCTCTGATCTGCCAGGCGAGGCTCATGCTTTAGTCCATAATTATGGCAAGTTTGAGTCAACTTTTATTAATGGTGACAGCTCGAGAGGTTACTCTGATAAACTGGACGAGTCCAAGTCAGAGCCTTTGCCAACATTTAGTCAGTTTAGCCCCATTTCCAGCCCTGAACCGGAGGATACATTCAAAGAGAACAGTATTGGGGATAAACCCAAACATGCCCAAACGCCCTATTTTCCACCACCTTCAATATATGTACCAACAGGGGCTTCAGTCCTAGATCATCTTAGGAAGGTGCCAGAGCCCGAATTAAGCATGTTTGATCAGTACTGTAAAAAGGAACAGAAGATGGAAATCCACTGCCAGCCAGAGAATCGGCTGGAAATGGGCAGAAGAGAACAAGACAGAACAGTGGATAGATTTGCGGAGTCAAGCAAGGACTTGTTAGATACCAACAGCTTTCTTGGAGAAGGCTTGGTGTTTGGAGACCTCCCTCACAATAATTTAGGAGATGGCAAGGGGTCTGTGCCCGAGCTAAACATGTCTTCATCAATACCACCTCGGCAGAGGCTAAAGCCAGCTCATTCCAAGTTGTCATCCTGTGTGGCAGCGTTAGTAGCTCTTCAGGCCAAAAAGGTTGTGTGTATTCCAAAAAGCGATCAGCCAAATTTTACCAAGGAACCTGGTCCTTTTAAAGATGGGACGAAGGGAAGTCCAAAAATGCCCAAGTCGCCAAAGAGTCCCCGAAGCCCCTTGGAGGTGGTGAGGAAGGCTAGCAAGCAGCCGGAGAGTCCTCGGAGCGTGTGCAGCGACAGCAGTGGGAAAGGCTCTCCTTCCATGGCAGCTGGCTCTCCGCCAGCTATTCCCAAAGTTAGAATAAAGACTATCAAGACATCTTCCGGTGAAATTAAAAGGACTGTAACTAGAATTTTGCCAGAAAATGATGAGTTGGGCAAATCTTCAGAAGAGTCACCTGCAGAAACCTCTTCTGCTGAAGAGTTTATCAAAGCTTTCCCATCCCCTGACACTAGTGCAGTTACAGAAAGTGAGGCTGGTAGGAATTCAACCAAAAACGGGGCTGCTGTGGCTATCCAGCTGTCAAATGTAATGAGTCCTTACTCAGACAGTATGAAAATGGATATTGCAAACAGCACATGTACAGTGTCCTTGTCTCCACTGCCAAACTGCGGCGGCGGTGCCATAAAAGTGGGGGTCAAGAGGCAGCAGCAGGGTACCGTGATGCAGCCATCCAACACGACCACCTCCAGCCTTCTTCCCAAAGCTGTGCACTTGGCCAATCTCAACCTGGTCCCCCACAGTGTTGCTGCTTCTGTTACAGCGAAGACATCGGCGCAGAGGCGAAACCAGCCTCAAGTGACACAGATGTCAGTGCCACTGGTGCACCAAGTCAAGAAAGCTGCTCCCATTGTCATGGAGGCGTTCCATAAAGTGCTACACAGTGCCAATCCAGTGCCGATATATACTCCAAACCTTAGCCCCCCGCCTGACACTAGTATGAATTTACCTGCCTCTGGGTATTGTTGCCTGGAATGTGGGGACTCATTTGCCTTAGAGAAAAGCCTGACTCAACACTATAGTAGGCGAAGCGTTCACATTGAAGTCATGTGCACTCAGTGTTCAGCTATGCTCCTTTTTTTTAATAAGTGTAGCTTGCTTAAACATGCACGAGATCACAAGAGCAAGGGATTTATCATGCAGTGTTCTCAGCTGCTCATGAAACCGATTTCCATAGACCAAATGTTTTCACCTTCTCCTACAAGCTCTTCAGTCTCTCCAGCTCCTCAGACTTTGCTCTCGTCCTCTCCTCCACCTAAGTCCAGTGCTGCTTCAGGAGGCGGGGTAGGGATTTCTGCGAACACTCAGCCAGCCTTGCCTCTCTACAAGGACCCACAGAGGCTAATCCGTCATGGACTTAAGTGTTTGGAGTGTAACAAGCAGGAGCAGGATTACACTTCTTTAGCAGCTCATTACCAGAGAACCTCAGAAGATAATGAGAGACTGGTAAGTCATCATTTTAATGTTATTAGTTAAATCTCTCCGAGTTTAAAGAGATTGTCCTCAAGGGGAAAAGTAGGCATCGTGGTGGCAAATGAGTCACTTTGCCTAAAAAAGTGCTTACGGGGAGGATTTCGAATGCACGTGAGCCCAGATGGGTGCGAGTGCACGTGAAGAGATGTTTAGTGTTGTTTGCTTGTCTTCTTTCTACCCTTTGCCAGTAAAAAGAGCATAGTAAGGAGACTGTAGAGATCCTCAAGGATCAAAGAAAGGCGATGGAGGTGAAAGATGACTTGGATGAGGCGTGCAAATAAGCTGTAGGGGAGGATCAGCTGAGCGTTACCTGAAACACATTTTTGTGCTGTAAGCGTGGCTGGAGGAGATCTGGCACAGTTTAATGTTGCCTTTCCTGGAACTGGTGCCAGAACCTTCCCTGTAACACGTTGCGTGTCGGGTGTTATTGTTTCTGTTGGTGTGGTCAGCTGTGTATTGGACAGGCCTGCTATAGTATGTGGGGTGAAAGGCTGGTTCTGGCTACTTTTGCCCTTTGGGTGGTACAAGGTGAGCGAGTGCCATGACTGCATAGCAGGGTTCAAAGAGTCTTCTTAGTGGCTTCCTGCCTTCCTTGTGTGTTGCCCTGCTCAGGTCTCCACCACCTTTATAGACCTGGTTGGAATCCTCTTAAATTAAACTCCGGTTTAGGTTTCTCCTGATGAAGAGGAGATGATTATTGTTGTGTACCAGGACCATGCACTTTGTTTATGGCTTTTATTTTGGAAGACATGGTCAGTCTTGTTTAAGTGTTAACCAACCTGCAGTTGAAGAAGAGGAGCACTCCTTTCTCCTTATCTCTTTGGATGAGGTGAAAGCTTTCCAGGTTGGTGTGGCTGGCAGAAGAGCTGGCTCCCAATGCAAGGGCTGCAAAAACCAGGACTCTATGCTATGATTTGGGAGGATGACCACATCTCTGCTGTGGCTGTCAGAGCACCTGCACTCTCCAGAGCCTCCCAGTGCTACTGAATGGCTTGCAGTATTGAGGTTGCTGTGGTCCAATTTAGATGCTTTGTTATCTTAAACTAATCAGCCACCAAAAAAATAGATTATAGCTGAATGGTTTTGATGTTGTAAAAAATGACAAGGCCAAAAGGCATCAGTGTGACCACATAATCAGATTTCTTGCCTGAGGCAGGCCAGTGAGCACTGTGCTCTGTCAACACCCAAACTTATTTTTCAACTATAATGCTTTTTTAGGAAATGTCACCCGTCTGGCATTAAAACTTCCAGGAGAAGGGATAC
This sequence comes from Nicator chloris, assembly GCA_013400495.1. Lineage (NCBI taxonomy): Eukaryota > Metazoa > Chordata > Aves > Passeriformes > Pycnonotidae > Nicator > Nicator chloris. The sequence goes on along the minus strand of WAAE01005758.1, from coordinate 52,404 downwards.
AGTGAGTGCTCCAAAGTGAGCTAAAATGTTAATCAGTGGCATTAAAAATGTACTTCCTATTTCTGTTGTGAGATTATCAATTCAAGGGCTCCTTAAAGAGGAAAAGAATGTGTGATAGTAAGTATTTTTAGCTTGTAATCAAATAATTTATTCTGTAACTTAACCAAGAATAGGGCTTACGCCTCTCACTTGGAGTAATTCTGCTAGATGTGAGATTAGTTTTGTGGTATTTTTCTGAAGAGAAGCACTGGAAAAAGAGGCTACTTCTGAGCTTCTGACACCAGTTCCTCCCTGTTAGATCTTCCCATGCTTACACTCCACAGGATGTATGCATTGCTCTGGGAGTCCTTTTCCACTGTATCTGCTGTCCTCCAGGCTGCCCACTGGTGCTCCATGCCGTTCCCAGAACATCTGTTTCAATAAAGTTGTTACATTTCTAAAGGAAATAAGCATTTGTGCCCCATGCCTGTAACTGTGTGTCTGGATTTAACAGTAGCTGATGGAAACCATCCCACTGCCTTTTACCAGATCCCAGGTGTTTGGTGTCACTGGGCTGAGAGGTGAAAGGGTGGGTGAAATTCAGTGGTTCTCCCAGGGGTCCCTGATTCTCTGAGCTGTCCAAGGGAAGAGGTGTGGATGACCTTCACATCATGTGTCCCATGCGGATAACACAGTGTAGCTCCCAGCAGTATCAAGGTCGGAGAAGCTGAAGGTTTTGTATATAGGGTATTAATGAATGTAATACTATTAATCCTGGTGTGAGAAGGTCGTAGGTGAAGCTGTTGAAATGTGTGTCGTAAACTCCTGGAACAGGAGAACATGGCCACCCCTTTCTGAGACAATACCCTGACTCTGCATTAAGTTAATTCCTTGGGTTGATCTTTCTGTTTTAGTTAGAAAAAATGAGAAATTTTTGTATAAGCAGGAGAGAATCAAGTGACTGATCTTGCAAATGCTTTCTTACATAGTAGAAGTGGTTAAAAACTTTGGTTTCCATCTGCAGAGTTGTGCCAGGAGACTTGTTTTTTGGTGCAGTGGTACAGATAGGGTGTAGAGAAATTATTCCCTGTGGTGGGGTGAGGCCCTGGCATGGATTACCCAGAGAAGCTGTGGCTGCCCCATCCCCATGAATGTTTAAGGTAAGATTGGATGGGGCTTGGAGCAACCTGGACTAGTGGAAGGTGTCTCTGCCCATGGCAAGGGGTAGAATGAGATGGTCTTCAAGGTCCCTTCCAACCCAAACCAGTCTGGGATTCTCTGAATCTCTGAAATTGCGTTGCTGAGGAAGGCATTGATGTAACACCTGTAGTGGACATATTTTAGTGCCCCAGTTGTGGTTCAAAACCACTGTGTCCACAGGGCAGAAGGTGTTGATTTACATACTGGTACATCTAATTAAAACCACAGTCCACACCAGTTGTTGTGCTTGATCCACAGCACACTGCAGTGGTGGGACAATCTGTCAGGATGCAGTAGTATTAATTGTTGTGGGCAAACTTGGCTGTGAACCACATCCCTAGATTTCAAGAGACTAATTATCTAGAGTTTTGTCATAATTTTGTGCATTTTGAACAAAACCCGTGTATTTCTGCCTCCATACCTGACTTCTATCTCACTGTGTTGAAATGCTGGTTTAGAAGTGGTGGTATGGGGTGTGATTGTCTTTCTTAAAGACAGCAAAAAGCTGCACTCTGATAATTTGGAAATTTTTTGTATTTTTAATTTCTTATTCAATCTCAGAATTCAGGCACAAACTCTTTGCCGTGCCTAACTGAGAAACTAGGAAGTACTGATGCTTTCCACATAAAGACATAGCTCGATTTATGCCTTCTGAGGAGCTTCAAAAAGTAGCAGGGCAGGTCCCCTTTGTGTTGTGGCCAAAAGCTTTTAATCTGTGACTATTCAGATGCTTGGTAGCAGATTGTCCCTAAAAAACGAGGATGCTTGGAAAGGGTAGATGAATGTATAATGGAAAGAGCAACTTCAGCTGAAGGGAAAGGGCAAAAGCAATTTATCTGCAGCACCTGGGTTCGTACTAGAAGGTGGAGACCTGTGGAAAATATGCCAGGTGATTTTTGATCTGTGTTCTTGGAAGGTTTTCTGTTAAATGACACCAAATCTGGATGCACATCCAGTGTGACCGTAACTTGTGAAACCAAACGGGCTTTGAAGTGCTCAGTTATGGTGCTTTGAACTCAAAAACTCTTTTGGACCAGGCTTTGGTGTGGCACCTTGCTCAGATGGAAGAACTGATCCAACTTAGTTGATGGAGAAAAGAAATAGCAGGAAAGAGTCTTGTTTTTCAGTGTGATGTTTTCAGTTACCCAGAAGCTGGCCGATGAGCGCCCTGTGATAAGAGGCCGGAATGATTGGATTGAATAGAGGGAAGAGCCTAAGCTAGCTCTGCTCCATGAGAAAACTTACCCTGTGTTGATACTTAAGACTTTTCACTTTAATTGGAATTTCTTACCATGACTTTGTGAATTACTCTGACATTTTCAGGATTCCCAGAGCTTCTTGAAAGGGGATTGTTGGGTTTTCTCTTTCTTCCAGATGATGGCTTGGGAAATGCCTGGTGTTACATTCCTACATGGTTGTGGGTAAATCTCACATAAATAGGATGGATAATGGGTAAATTACTTTCTTAGGTGTGACCAAAATGTGATTGACATGGGTGGGTCACAGTTCTGTTGCAGGAAGGAAGAAAGATAGGGATGTGGTCTGGGCAGCAGGGAAAGGAGGAGATTTGGAGTAAGTGGGAGGAAGAGAGGGGGATGATGCTGTGGTTGAGAAGGTGCTGTGGTTTTCTAAAGGAAAGACCTTTAAAAAAATGATGGAGAGCTTGACCTTAATGTTGTATTTTTAAACACGTACGTGATTGCAGTTGCTCAGAGAACAGCAGGGTTTATTTTGGTACAGAATATGTGTAGGATGAAGGCAGTTCCTCCCAGCCGAATACCATGGTGGGATGGGATCTCCATGGCTTGCAGGGAGGATACAGGCTTGAATAATCCACTTCAGAAACGTAAAGAACTGGATTTATTAGATGTTTGTTTTGAATGGATCGTCTTAATGGATCAGAGTGACTTTGCCTTTTTTTTTTTTGGCAACTAGTAAAGCAAATTCTGCAATTTTTACAAGCTTGTGACTCAAGTTGCTCAATCCGACCTGGTTACTGCTTTTCCATCACTGAACTGCAAGAAGGAAGCAGTATGGGAATTGGAATAGCTGGTAGGTTGGATTTGTTCAAACCAGAAGTTGTTCTCCACACAGGCATCATACTTGTCCAGATGCTGAAGGGGTGGTGCCAGATATTTCATGTAACTTCAGGTCTGTTTGGTCTGATACAGTGGTGTGTTCTAGAGCAAGATTTTTGGGGGGCAAAGGCGGGGAAGGATATGTAAGTAGGTGTAGTTTATGCCAAATTAATGTTTATTTTTGGAATAGAGAAATGAGTTTATCCTCATCTCCTTGATGTTCAGTGAGATGGTTGTTAGAGTGCTGCATGAAGAATGGATATACTGGAGAAGTTGGATTGTGAGGTTGGAGCAGATTCAGGTAAACTCCCAGAAATAATTGCAACTGGGATTAGGTTTTTATGAGATCTCCTCAGGGATGGTTTTGGGTATCTGTGAAGTTAGTATTTGTGTTAAGGAGACCTTGGAGGATGACTGTGTTAAAAAATTTGCTGAACCAAATGAACAAAGCAAGAAGTCATGGAAAGTGGGGAGTATTTTACAGGAGGATCTAGGTGATCTTGAAGACTGAGTAGGAATGGTATCAAAAGCAACCAAAGGCAGGATTTTTGGTCTTGAGAAGTCTTTGAATAACTGAGGTGACACAACTGTGCAGGAGACTTACATCAATCTGCAGCACCAGTCAGGGCTGTGGTAATGCTCCCTCTTGCTGGAAATAACCGAGCTGGAGAGGAGTGTATTGTTTTGTTTATCAGGAGAGACTGGAATAAGTGAGGGAAGAATGACCAGAAATTGAAATATGATGTCTTAAGGGGAAATTAAAACCCCTTTATGAGTTTAGCTTGGAAAAGGCCTGGTAAAAGAGGGTGGGTCTCCTTCAGCACTGGAGCAGACAAAGGATTAAGGTGAGTATAGTAGCACTTTTTTCCCCACCAGAAACTAAATCTGCCCACAAGAAGTACTTCCTGTACTCACAGGAATTGCTCTGGGCAATTCATCAGCATCAGACAGTTTTCAGGACTCAAATTACAGGAGAGGAACAAAGCCCATGCAGCTCCTGATGCCTGCATTTAGGATATGCTTTTCATTACAGAGTGTCCTCTGTATCCACTCTCACCCTGTATCTGGTGTGAGCTTTGTAGAAAGGAGCTTTTAAATTTAGGGGCAATAATGATGCAAGGACAGACTGAAATAGATTTACATCAAAAATCAGAGGACAGTCTGTAATCATCAGGGGAATGAATTCTGGAAGAACTTTGCAGAAGTAACGGAGCAAAAGACACAAACTGGTTTTGAGACAGAGCTTGTTTTCTTCGTAAAGACAGACCAGTGCACAATAACATGTGTGGGAATTAAAAGTATTTCCTGACCCTTTCAGGCATAATTGTCCATCTACTGGTAACCAGAGATGTTTAATCCTTTTTTCTTTTCCTTCCTTATTTGACTTGACCACCAAGGTAGCTAACAACTCAAATAAAATACAAAAATATAAACTCGGGACTTCTGAATTTTCCTGAACCTTCAGTTCTCCTTGCTTTTTTTCTTGTTCTTTTATCTTTTTTTGTCCAATAAGAATTTTTCAATGAGTTGTGATGTGTCCTGTTTATGTACCACCTACATAGTAATTTAAAAGCAATTTTATTGCTGTCTTTTCTTTTTCTTCTTCCTTCCCCATCTTAAACCAATGCTTTATAATTTATTGGATAAAACTTGCCAGGAGCTAGTAGAACCACATGCTGCCCTGATAATTTCCCAGCAGCAAAATAAGAAAGGCAGCAGCTGTATTTTTCCTATTTTTCTCTTCCTTCCCCACTCCAAGTTCATGTTTTAATTTAGAAAACAAGAGGGTTGAAAATCAGCAAAAAATTCCCTTGGCCTCATAAAGCACTGTTTACTCCTTGTCCCAAAACAAGAGTGATTAATGCAGTCCTTAGGTACTAGCGAGGATGGATTCTGTTTTATATGGAAATTTTCCCTGTGGGTTTTGTAGAAGCAAAGGGATGGAAGATGTTATGATGAAAGCATCTTGGCGAAATGGAGCTCCAGGCAGGGATCGCTGGGAGTGAAGACAAAGTGGCAGGGTAGCAGAGCCTGCAGCCAAGGCCAAACCAGAGCATCAGGATGAGGAGGAGAGGCTGGTGAGGAAGAAAAGCCAGGGTGTGGCTCCATGGTCTGCTTAAATCAGTGCGTGATCTGTTGCCATGAGGCAACAATCCCACCCTCTCCTCCTTCCCCACCCATGCCTGGCCCTGGTGGTCCTGCAGCCCCTGGAGGACTGAGAACATCTGGAGGGAAGAGGATAAGGAGCAGGGCTGTGAACGGGAGCCAGGACATGGCTGAGAGTGAGGAGGAGGGGACAGCTGGAGACACGGGGGTTGTCCTGGGTAGGATGGAAATGGGGCTGGAAGCTGGTGTCTGCTGGCACTAAAAGGAAGTTCCCCAATACGCTTTCATCTTGCTCCTGCATTCTTCTTCCAGCTGGGCACCTATGATGCTGCCCCAGGCAACCTGGGGTTGTGACTGGAGAGCTCTGTGGGTGACAGGCAGGGGAATGAGAGCCCAGGTAGTGGTGATGTGTGCTCAATCCTGCTGTGAGGAGAAGGTGCTCTCTGAAGTGTCGAACGCTGCTGCAAACACCACGGGCAATAAACACAATCTCCAATCCAGAGAAGCCGTGGCTGCTGCATCCCTGAAAGTGTTCAAGGCCAGATTGGACAGGGCTTGGAGCAACCTGATCTAGTGGAAAGTGTCCCTGCCCATGGCAGGGGTGGAATGAGATGAACTTCAAGATCCCATTGGGCCCAGACCATTGTATGTTCTGTGATCTGTGTGCAGAACTCTGGTTGTGTTGGCATCACAGGAAAGAGACACGTTGCATGACTGGAGTGTTGTGATGGAGGGACACAGGCTCTCTGGGAAGGACAGGCCAGGAAGACAAGAAATTGGGGTGCAAAGTGAGAAGAAAAAGGCAAAGCTGGGAGGCTGTGAGATGGTCATCATGGATGGGCAGGAATCAACCCTGCAGGGTGGAGGAAAGAGCAGAGGCCTTTAACATCACCACTGGAAGAAAAGAGAGGGAATGTGCCCCTGTAGCATATGGGGTTACACTGGTGGCTTGAAAATGTGGATGTGAAAACTCATTTAATCCACCACATGATTATTTTAGCAAGTGGGAATTCAGATTTCTAGATGGAATCAAGTGCCTACCCAGCCTTCCTCCTCACACTCTTCCCCTGCTCCATCATGGAGTCGTTCCCATGGGAGACAGTCTGTCATGAACAGCTTCATCATGAGTCCTTTCCACAGGCTGCAGTTCTTCAGGATCTGCTCTGGGATGAATCCTTTCCGTGGGGTACAGTCCTTCAGGAACAGGCTGGAGGAGCATGAGCCTTCCATGGAGTCACAGGTCCTGCCAGAAAACCTGCTCCAGCGAGGGCTCTCTCCATGGGCTGCAGTGCCCTTCAGGGCACATCCACTGTGGTCCTCCATGGATTAGAGGGGGACAGCCTTTGTCACCGTGGATTCATGATGGTGTACAGGGGAACCTGCTCTGGCATCTGGGCTGTTTCTCTCACATCATCTCAATCTTCTTTCCCAGCTGCTGCACAGCATCTTTTACCTTTTCCTACTCTGTTATCCCAGAGGTGCTGCTCAAGGGCTCAGTCTTGGCCAGTGACAGGTCCATCACAGAGCTCTGTCTAGCATGGGGCAGGTTTTGGTGTTTTCTCACAGAGGCCACCCCTGCAGCCTCTCCTAACCAAAACCTTGCCACGTAAACCTGGTACAGTGGGTCAAAAGAAAAGATGTGGAAACTGAAACTCTTGAAATTACAGCTGAGATCGTAAAGAAAAAAGAACTACAGATTTTGCAAATTCAGAAGTAAGCTGATTTGATGCAATGTTGTCTAAGATCTGTGATGCTAGTGGATTTTTCCATTGCAATTCCACTTTGTTTCTGTAAGCTGTCAAGTTTCTAGATTTACGCTGATGCTTTAACCAGAGATTTTTCCATGTACAAAAAATGCATTTTGTGTTTATTTAACAGCCTTAATTTCCAGAGATAAGTTTTTCTTGGAGCATCTTACTGAAGCTTAAACATCCTGGTGTGTTGGGATGACTGAGATGTGTGTGTAGGAGTTGGTCTTGGTGCAGGTCTGAGGAGGACCCTGGATTTGGGAGTGTTGAAGAGTTAGTGAGGTTCAAGGACACAAATACAAAAGGTCGATGACAGGAGGTGGGATGCAGCAATGGGGCTGAGGATGAATTGATGTGAGAGGGGAGTAAGCTGAAGGTGGAAGAGAATGGATGGGAGAAGTTTGGGATTAAAGGGTGTTTTGTGATCATGTCCTTTGGCTGAAGGTCAGGCAGGCTCTCTCAGTGGCATTGGCTCCTTAGGCTGACAAAATAGGCAACTATAATCTAGGGAAATAACAATAGCTGTTGTGCTTGGATATGATTAATTAGGATAAAATCTCTACATGAGGGTTCTAGGTTTTTCTTCTTCAAATGAATAATCTTGAGTTTCTGTTGAAGGGGTATTTTTCACCCATGAATTGAACATGTTAATGCAATGATGCATGTTCATTTAGAGAGAACCTGGGCAGGGCTGTAGTTCATTTATCACAGCGATGGCAGATTCAGTTCTCTGCCCACTGCTTCTCCTCACGTTGGGAAAACGTTGTGTAGCAGTGCTGTAACCTGGACGGTTGAAATAACTCAAAAATAGCCCTCCAAGCATCTGGAGCTTGACTGTAGTGTGGCCCACAAACAGTCATCCCAGAGGGATGTGGGAAGGGGAGCCCTGGGGGGCAGAGATGAAGGTGTGCCAGATGTGCTCCCTGAGCCAGCTCATCGCACAACTACAGTCAAAGCATCCCTGCTGAGGGATACAGGTTGCTGGCATTGATCCCAGCCAGGCAGTCAGGGAGAGCTACTGAGAAGTTAAAGGTTAACTTTAAGTAGTAATTGGTCACTATTTTTTTTTTACAGCAAGAGGATCCTGCTAATCTCTCTGATCCCTTGGCTCTGCCTGAAGCAGAAAAGTTATAGCTTGCAAAAGGCTGGATTTGGGAAGAACTGGGGCTTTAGGGCACCACTGGTAGGGGATTTTTGGTTTGAATATGTTAGGGGCAAGAATTCTTTAAAACATCAACAGTCTGCAAAACAATTTCTGTTCTCCTATGACTGTTTAACTTTGAATCCTTAGAATTATTTTTTTTTTCCCCAAAGAGAGAATTTGGCTTGTGAATCTTTTTCCTAGCCCTAGTTCCATGCCACAGGGTTGGTGCCTAAGTGGTTTTAACTGAAGGTCCATGATGATCATGTCAAGGAGGACCCTTGTAGTCTGGGGGCAGCTCTTAAGCAGATGTGGACTTCATCACCATCACTTAACTCTGGAACAGCAAAGAGACTAAAACTGCTGGAGTGTTTCTTTGCTCATGCCAGTTCCCTTTCTGCAGGCATTGTCCGGGGCAAAACTGTGTGTTGCTATAAATGCCTTGATTTGCAAACACCTCTATGGCTGCAGGGTTGGGTTTAACAGACAGACTTTTTTTGAGTAGTATATTTTTTCAGTCTGCACTGTATCTCAGTAAATATTTAATTTTTTCCCCTTTTGAAGAAGCTAATAAGTAAAAATGGGAACTAGCTCAAGTATTCCAAAACAGCTGAGGTTCTGAGCATTTGTCTGTGTGTGAATGTGACTTGTGGAAGAAAAGCCCAAATGAAATGTGGCAGGCAAACCAGAATTAAAGGAAATTTGTAATAAATAACTCTTGATTAAAGCATAGGCTATGGGAGTATATGAAAAACACAGACATTACACAACTCAATCCTGTCCTGGTAACATGTTTTAGAAATAACTGACTAATGAATGTCTCAAATTGCTGCCAGACTTCTTTGAAAAGTCATGGAAAACTAGGAGAGAGATAAAAATGTGACATCTGGAACCAAGTTATAATTTCTCATTTGAAGCCGAAGAGTTGCAAAAGGAAGAGCTCTGTGTCCAAGACGAAGTGTTTGGTGGGGAGCCCAGCGTGGCCGCACATTGGCTCCTGACAAGTGCAGCAGCTCCTGGTGCAAAAGGGATGAGCAGAACCTCCTGTAATCCTCCTGGGCAGGATGTGGTTCTGCAGGTGTCTTCTCCTGTCTTCTGCAGGTGTTGAGAAAAGGATGAGTGTGAGCAGGAAGATACCAGTTACGGGTTTTTTCTCTTGCTGGAAACTTCCTCAGCTCTAGTATGTTGCTTGCTTGGTTCATTTTATTCCCCTCAGCCCTGCATGTTCTTTTGCAGCCAGCCCTCGTGGTCAGCCCTTACCTGTATAACATGCTGAGTTAGTGGGTTATGATCATCAATCTTTGCTGTTTAACTTTCCCAGATACTTTGAGGTTATTTTGATGAGCCCAAATGCCAGCAGTACTTCCTGGGGACCTTGCTCTGTCAAAGGACTGCTTATTCTTTTCTTCTAACCACTTACTTATCCAGGCCAGCTCCTTCTCTTATGGGGTGGTACCTTAGTTTCCTCAAAATCCTGTAGTGAAGGATGTTGCAAAGCTGTTCGGGAAATCCAGGTAGCCTGACCCGTTGCAGCTCAGATCTTCCTTACCCATGTGGTTGTGACTCTGGAGAGCCTGGATTTTTCCATGTGGCCAGAAGGGAGAAGCTGCATTGACTTTTCCCAAGTCCAGAAGAAATGCTACTTAAGGATGAGAGTTTCCTTAGTTTCCTTATTCTTACTCATTTATCCTTGTGTCTCATCTCTCTTCTTTGCCTGTTTAGTGCCCTGTAAATGTCTTGATTATTCCACAAGTCAATCTGAATTTGGAGGCTTGGCTGGTTTATTTCCCCCCTGTGGTGTATAGAGTCAGTGTGGGAATTCCTTCCAGCTCCTTCCCTGGTATCTGCAGGAGCAATGAATTAATTTAGCCTTATCCTCCCTGAGTCTTGCTTTTTATTCCTGTATCATGTGTCCACACTTTCTGGCAGGCTTTCTGCCAGGCCTAAAGTAGATAACCACAGTTTTGGTGCCTCTTGCTCACGGTTCCCAAACTTTTCTGCCATATGTTAGCATGGTTCCTGTGGAGCCTTTCACATCACACAGGAGGTGAGGGAAGCTAGCTGCTCCTGTGACATCCCCAAGCAGCAGCGTCCAGGTGTGGAGCTCATTGAATATTGACCGGTTTTGGCATATTTTGGATCCAGCACAGGAACACACAAAGTGGTGAAAATTCAGGTTTTCGACATGTGCTGATTGATTTTGGGAGCAGTGGGTATGACATGCAGGGGAGGAAGAGGTGAGCCTCAAACTGACTTAAAACCAAACTAAATTGGTTTTGACAAGGCAGGATCTGGAGAGAGTGTTTCTCACTGAGTTACTCGGGCAAAGGTGCTTTCAGCTTGTGGTTGTGCTGACTCTGCCTTACATACTAGTTGAGATCACAGCAAGAAGAGTCCCATTTTAACAATGCCAGGAAGATAAATTTTCCATTGCAAATCTCAAGCCAGTTAGGAAAAAATGTCTTAACCACAATACAACTGCTTTTACTTATTACTTACTTATTACTTACTGCTCTTATTTACTATGAATTTATTGCTTATTACTCACTTCCTGTAGCTCTTACTTGGGGATTTGAGAGTGCATTAGAGAATTAAAAGTCCTGCTCAGTTCCATGCAGAGAGATCCTGGGGGCTTTTCTATTTTTCATTTTCCCATTCCCATGGCCCATTTGCACTGATTTTCTTTGCTGAAATTAGGGGACTTCTGCAGCATTGAAATGCTCTTGAGTTTCCTTTAATTCCCTATGGGTGTGTACATGGGGATCCTACCACGTGGTTTTTCCACTCATTTCTCTCCTTCCTGGAGAAACCGATTCTCCTCTAAACTTAAGTTGCAACATATCTCAGATCACGTGTGAAGCTTTTCATGTATTTGGCAATTGCTGCAGTTTTCACTTCTGAGTGCCTAATTTTTTATTCTCTTCCACCCTATGAACCTTTCAGGTTTGTCATAGCTTTGCATCTTATTGTAAGTGATGCTTTCTCTTACTTGAATGGGTTTTTACAGTTCCCTGATGGATGTTACATAGTGGAACATCACAGAGGTGCTGCATGAAATAGCAATGATATAGAAAAGGGAGTTGGCCGTTAATTTTATTCTATTTTTTGTCACGTTTAGGGGCTTCTGTCCTATGTTTCTACCCTGGCTGTCAGCAGTGAGGTCCACAGAAATTATTTAGTTAAATTACTTGATTTGATAATCCATAATTAGCTGTGTGCTGTTGTTCATTCTTAAGTTAGGGGAGTAATTTTGCATGGGATTATAAATGTTGGAAGAGAGATTTTGCTCCTGCAGGGCTCGGAGTGGGCTGGGATCTGCTCCAGCTCTACTGCTCAGGCATCCAGTAATGTGCATCCTGCAGAGGACAAATGGCTGCCCCTGGGCTTTGAAGGAGTACAGAGAGCTGAGACACCTGTGAAAGGGAGCAGAGGTTTGACAGCTGTTGAAAACGGGATGATTCATTCACATAAAAACTTTACATGTCAAGTAAATGATGCTTCTGCGAAGAGATTTTGATAGTAAGCATGTGTGTAAAAATGGATTTCATTAAGGATGAAACAGGGAGAGAAAGAGGCTTTGTGTTATTTCTAGTCATCAGGAAGTTTCTGTAAGGGAAACACACAGTTTGTGGTCTTGGAAAGTTTAAATTTCATCAGCTACAAAAAAATTTTGCAAGAGACAGTGAAGTGGTTTTGATGGGGAAGTCCTGATTTTGCACGTCAGGACTGCACTGCCTTCAACAGCAGGTGTTTGGAGTCAGGCTATAGTTTTCCTCCTTTTTTGTGATGTTTTGGTGTGGGGTGGGCGCTTGTTGAGAAAAGTGCTCTCCTTCTCAAGTCAGGAAATGAAAGTGCTGACTGTTCAGAACATCATCAGAGCTAAGAGGTGGAAGAGTTTACTTTCATTTTTCATGGAGAAAAAGGGAAATAAACCATAAAAGATGTGGTTTAAATATGGAACTTTTATTTGGAATGGTGAGCTGTGGAAGATGTTGGGAAAAGATGATAAGGAGACTAGTTAAAGAGCTTTGTGGAGTTGATACTGCTGCTAGAGGAATATGCCTGTGCTTCCTTTAAACCTGGAAGTTTTCTAGGGTGAATTTTGGGGGGAAAAAAACCCCAAGTAGAAAATAACTAACTAATGTAACCTTTCTTCCATCAGACGTGTCAAGTGTGCCAGATGATGCTGCCCAACCAGTGCAGTTTCTGTGCCCACCAGAGGATCCACGCTCACAAGTCCCCGTACTGCTGCCCGGAGTGCGGGGCCGTGTGCCGCTCCGCCTACTTCCAGACCCATGTCAAGGAGAACTGCCTGCACTACTCCCGCAAAGTTGGCTTCAGGTGTGTGCAGCTCAGGCTCCCTGGGAAGCTGGGATTTACACCTCTGCAATTTGGTTGTGCTTGTGAGCCTGTGGCTGTCCCTGTCCTGGCTGTGCTCCCTCCCCATTTGTTTTGTGTGCTTTCTCGCTGGTAGGGCAGGAGACATACACAAAAACAGGTCCTTGACTTAAGATAAACACAACTTGGCAAAAACCAAAACATCGGTGTGTTATCAGTGTTATTCTCATTCTGAATCCAAAACACAGCACTGTCGCAGCTACTGGGAAGAAATTAACTCTGTCCCGTCTGAAACCAGGACATCCATTCCTGGATGTGTTCAAGGCCAGGTTGAACAGGGCTTGGAGCAACCTGATCTAATGGCAGGTGTCCCTGCCCATGGCAGGGAGTGGATGGGATGAGCTTTAAGGTCCCTTTCAACCCAAAATTCTGTGACTGTGAACTGTGTCTTACTTACAGCAGAAATGAAAGTGGATGTAGCTGGAGCCTGGCATGGTTTTCTGCATGACAAAACACATTTGAAATGGGAAATAATTACTAACTGGATTTAAGGGAGATTTCTGAGAGCAGACATTATTTTGTGGTGTCTTTGAGCTGAAAAGCTCTTGTATTGAATTCATGTTGCAGTTGGATGTCTCAGGATTGATACTTACAGCAAAAAGATTGCAGATCTTAATCCTGTAAATCTCCTTAAGGCTTGAATTTATATTTATGTCAGTTGTAATGGGCTGAGGATGTGTGCCTTTATGAGAAGGGCATGGATTATTTCCTTCTATGCCCCTGCAACTCTCCAAACATTTCTCATGAGCTGAGACAAGTGGAGAAGGCTCCCAAGGCTCTGGATGTGGTACAATATCTTTTCTCCAACTAAACTGCTTGCTCTAATACGACATTCCTTTTCCCTACAAGCCTTCCCTCCTTGGCATGTTTAGATCACCCGAGCTGCAGCACAGCTCTCAACACGTGATGATTTGCTTGGGAGATGAGACTGAGTGATCTTTTGAGTTTCCTTAAAGTTCTGCTTTTTCTCTTGGTTGCCATTAAATAGTCAGAGATTTCAAACGAACAGGGCAATTGCTGCTCTTGGAGATGTTCTTTTAAGATGTCTGCAAATTCAGGAAGCTCTGCTGTGTGGTTTAGTCTGAAGCACACTGAGGTTTTCAAGGGCTTTTTCTTTCAACCGTGAAGACAAGAGGCACATAACAAACTGATTCTGAGTTTAATTATATGCAGATAAGGTTTTTTAATGTGGGATCTGATTTGAGGAGACCCAGCCCACAACAAAGAATTAATTCCATCACATATTAAATGGCTGTGACACTGGGGCTGTTTGAAAATGAGTTAATCGGGGAAGGAGGAAAGCTGGAGGAAAATTGTTTTCCCTGAGATCGAAAAATGGGAATGAAGGAGATGTCAGAAAATTAACTTGGGTTTGGTGCAGTTCTTGGGACTTCAGTGGCACCTGAGAATCCAGCAATGAGAGCTTCCATCTGTCTACAGATGTCATTAGCAGATACCTACTCTCTGTGCCAGGGACATTAATGAAGATCTAAATGAAGGCAAAGCTCACGAATTATGCTTATGGATTTTTTAACTTTACCTAGCTTCTCTGAAAGGTGAATTTCTTTAACTTCTCCTCTAATTCACGTCTACTGAAGCTCATCTGTGAAAGCTGAGTCCAGTAGACAGGTCAATGTCTGGCTGTGCCATCCTTGTTATCCTGCCTGTCTCTGCTGCAGGGCTGATGGCACTGACATTGTTGAAAACAGAAGAGATAAATTTTGGTTGCAGAACCATATCTAGATAATCTGTGGCATCTGCCCTGTAGTCACGGAGGGACTTCATTCTTTTTTTTTCACATTTCTTACTTGCAGAGCTGAAAAGCTGAGAAATTCTTTAAATCCCTCCAAGGATCAGCTTGACTTTCACTGCTTGTCTTTATGTCCCTGTTTTTCTTGAATTTCTGGAGCATAGGTTTACGTTTGTTTTTGTGATAAGTCCTTACTCTGTCCCCTTTTCTGCTCATACCCCTATGTTTTCAATTAAATTTGGGGTATGGTTGTTTTATTTGGAGTTGAGTTATAGCTAGTGATTGCACTGAAAATGAGAATGGTCTTCTACAGTTAAAACTCAACAAGGCTGTCCTTAGTGCTCCTTTCTTCTTGGCTCCAAGTGTCACCTTCCCCACTTTTTCCAAGCCCCTTCCAGCTGTCCCCACCAATTTGGGACTCATTTTTCTGCTCAGTGCCATTTGGAGAATCGAGGGGCTGGAAGGTGATGGCGTAGGAAGCGTTCAGAAGGTTAAGACAACACCTTGTAGCTGTTCTCTCCTCTCACAGGATGCTTTCCAAGACTTCTAGCCAACCCTCCTTGCCCTGAGGGATCCAACACTGCTGGGGATGATAGCAGGATTTGCAATTTGCAGGAATTACATGGCAAGCCCCTTGACATCCTCCATCCACTTTGTTCAGCTAATTAGTTTATCCTTCTGGCACTGGGATTCTTAATTACAACGTGGCTGTTGTTTAGACTTCCATTTGCTGTAAATTAAATTAACCTGTGATTGTTTGACCCTGAGTTAGTGCTTGTTTCATTCCTCATTCTTAATGAAGGACTTCCCAAAATCAAGCATCAGGCAGAACCATCTCTTTTCAGGGAGTATTTGTGCAGGAAGCCTGTTGGATACTCCTGGATGTACCAGCCATTCCTTCCTGCCAGGATTAGTATTTGTTCTTCCATTTCTACTAGAAGAATTTATTCTTCCATAATAACGTGGTTCCTGGTGTTACTGTACTAGAAAGTCTCTCTCCCCCTGTCTCATGTGGCTGAGGATCAGGCTTGAAGGCAGAACTACCCCTGCAGAATGTCTTCATGCTTCCTCAAAGGTAACACCAGCTTCTGTCACTGCTTTCCTCTCGAAATTTAAGAAACCAGCAATTCTGTGTTTTCTTAAAAGTGTGGGGGAGAGGGTTTGGCTCCTTCAGGCTGGCTTCTGCCTAATGATCTTTTGAAGTGCAACTTCAAAGCCTGGGCTTGTTTCCTAAACGCTGTTGGGAGGCTGGTTTGGAGGGAAGGATATTCCAGCAGCTTGTTTGTTTTTGATACAGGCTTGGAGTTGTTCCAGTGCACGATAGCTGGGGTCCATCTGTGCCAGCAGTGCTGTGGCAGCACTGAGCACACGACCCCAAACAGCGCTGGGGGCAGACACAGCCCTCAGGGAAAGGAGGGAAATGAAGGGAAAACCTCTTTTTAAGGTGATAGGTTATCCCTTGGGCATCTCTCACGTCCCACAAATACAAGGTTGGCCCTTCCATTACCAGGCTGGGCTCCCCTGTTCCAACATCTCTACATGCAGTGCTGGCTTAAGCAGAGTAACACTGGTGTCATTTTGATGGAATGACAGGAATTGTCTTTTGGGAGAGGCTGTTCTGGACCCAGGCAGCAGAGGTGCACCAATGGAGTGGCAAACCCTGCAGCTGGTGTGCTCCAGGCAGGTGAGGACAGGTGGCTGCATCCTCACATGCCCTTTAAGTTGGAGTGTGGCATCTCTCAGAGCACAGCAGGCAGATCTGGGGAGGAGTGTTAAATGAAGTAAGGCTGCTGATTGTTGCCATCTTGTGGGAATATTAGGTGAGACCTGTCACAGGTGTGTGTCTGGAGGAGAGGCAGGCTGGGAACAGCGGGGTGGCCCTGCTCTCCTCTTGGCCTTGTTTTCAGCTGCTGAGAAGAATCCTTTTCTGCTTCTCTCTCTTCCCTGAGCACCCAGACAGCCCTTCCAGACAAGCACTTTCTAGGCAGCACCTGTATCTTAATGATTTTAATGAGCTTCATCAGTTTCTTGGGTGTTTCTGTTGCTGTTTTCAGTATCTTTGCTGTTGTTGTTGATTTTCTGGAGCTCAGTGGAGTAGCAATTGCTGAAGATTTCCGACTGGATATTCTTTCTCTTTATTTTGTACTGGGGACTAACTGGTATTTGTGCTGCTTTTTGCCACAGGGAGATGTCATCAGGTACTTTATTCTTTCACTTGTGCCTGTGCTGGAATTGGCTTTCACAGGTACAGGGCTGGCATTCTGTTGAACCACATCTTTATTCTTTTTTGGGTTGTTTTAGTCTCTGAAGGTTTCTTTTATAGATCTTGTTTGCTTGTTGCTAACATTTAGCTGTGAGTTCTGCCTGGAATGCCTGTATTGTATTCCTCCTTGACTCTTCCACATTAATATGGAAGAGATTGAACTGCTTGAATCAAGGACTCACCACAGCCTGGTCCTTCCATCTGTGCCAATGCACAGGTGTGATGGAAGTGGTGCTGTGGCTGTAACTCAGCTCTTTATCATGCCTCCCCAGGTGCATCCATTGTGGAGTTGTCTTCATGACCCTGGCCATGCTCAAAGTGCACATCCACGAGAAACACTGCGAAGTCTTCCACAAGTGTTCTTTCTGCCCGAAGGCCTTCAAGTCTGCCGACAGCACCATGGCCCACGTGGCCAGCCAGCACCCAGCAGAGCCTCACAAGACTACTCAGTAAGTGTTTTGGCTTTATCTCTTCTTCTCCTTCGCTGGGTGGTTCCAGGATTCCCCCTTTCCCTCCCAGTTTTTTTCTATTTTTGGTTTCTGTCCTTGTATAAGATCTGCTTGCTTTGTCTGCCAGCAGGGGTCTGTTCCAAACCAGAGCATGCCTTGGTACAAACACAGTCTCCTGGGTAGGAGGAGAGGACTTTGGTCAGGCAAGAGCTAAACATCCATAAAAGGAACTTAATTGTCACCTCTTTGTCCAGCAGGACCCTCAGTGGCACCTCTTGGTAGATGGCTCCAGGGCAGCTGCTGCATCTGGCACTTGAAGGGAAGAGGAGAGTTATCCCAGGCAGTGTTGCCCCCAAAAATCACTAGAGAGAAGCCTCCTGATTTTTCCACTCTGTAGCTTTTTCCTCCAAGGCTTGA
Organism: Nicator chloris; assembly: GCA_013400495.1. Taxonomy (NCBI): domain Eukaryota; kingdom Metazoa; phylum Chordata; class Aves; order Passeriformes; family Pycnonotidae; genus Nicator; species Nicator chloris. The sequence continues at coordinate 34,875 of WAAE01005758.1, read as the reverse complement.
GCTAGTGCCAAAAATCTGTGCTTTAAGGGAGGAACTATGGAAAGGTGGGATTGAAAGCAGTGTGTAGCTGGCTGGTATGCTTTGTGTTTGCTCCCATCTGTCTGTGCTCACACACACACAGTGTTATGCATATGCATAGAAATAAACTTATTTTTAGCAAGCTGCGGTATGTGCCTGAGGCATTTTGATGTTCTTCCCAGTTGAGTTACTGGTTCAGTTGCCCACGTGGGTGTGTGTTGACAATACATGGAGAGTGCAGCCCTCCTCAGAAGTCCATCACTTTCTGCAGTTGCTGAGATAACTTTTTACATTGTCTTCTTGAGGCAGAGAGACTGAATTTACTTTCTTTAATTGTTTCAGGGTGATCTACAAATGCTCTTGTGAGATGGTCTTTAACAAGAAGAAGCTGCTCCAAGAGCACTTCCAGCAGAACACCAGCAAGTTGCTAGTGGGAGTGTTTAAGTGCCCCCAGTGTCAGCTGGTGTATATGCAGAAGCAGCAGCTAATGCAGCATGTTAAGGTAGGTAACTCTCTCCCTTACTGGTGCAAGATGGTATTTTTTGAGTTCACAGAGAATTTACATCAACCATGTGAGGTAAGTGGTTCAAGAAAAGGAAGATTCTTGAGGAATATTGTAGTGGAAAATATAGACTACAGTGATTTACAGGATCTGGAAATGTCAGTGGAGTGCTGTATGTTAGTTGGTCTTAATGCAGGCAGTTCCTCTCATCTAGATGTATTTTGGCTGTATGACAGAAACTTGTTTTTTCAGGTAAATCTCTTTGATTTCTAACTCTTCTATTTTCATAGAACCGCAGAATCACAGACTGGTTTGGGTTGGAAGAGACCTTAAAGCCCATCTGATTCCACCCCCTGCAGGGACACCTTCCCCTATCCCAGATTGCTCTGGATGCTGTCCAATGTGGCCTTGAGCACTTCCAGGGATGGGGAGTCCCCAGCCTCTTAAAGAAAGTAATTCAATTCATGTGGCAGCTTTTTCTTTGGTTGGGAGACAGGAACAATTATTCTCTGCCCACAGTGTTACTGAGTTTATGTAGTGAAAGCTGAATCTACCGTTTTGGGTGCTCATCTGGAGAGCTTTGGCCCCTTTGCAGCTGCCTCAGAGGAGGTAACAGCCTGATTTATTCCCTGCTGCTCTGAGCCACACCAGGCTGCAAGAGGGGACTGAGAGAGGCAGAAGTGATTGCCCTGGAGGTACCAGCCTTACAGGTCTGATTATCCCATCAGTGTAAAAGGGCTACGTTTTTCCATTCTCTTACTCGAGGTGTTTTTACGTTCAGTGTCTAACAACACTCCACAAAAATCCTCTCAGAAGATTTCTCAGTGGCATTCCGAGAAAGGGCTTGCAGTCTTCTTTAGCTTTGATAAGGAAAAAAAAGGACTTTTTTTAATCAGTGACTTTATTTTGTTTATACTAACACTGAGAAAGCCAGAAGATTTGTTAGCTCATTCTTGAAAGCAAAACCCATTCAAAACTCCTTCTTTGCTCTCTCCCCCATCCCTTTAACTTGCAAATCTGGAAGTACTTTGCATGCAGTAATGAATTACAATTTGAAGCCCTCCTGTGAAGTCGATGATTGCTAATCTTGCTGCATTATAGCTAGGAAAATAGAGTTGAGATTAAGGCTAGGACCTTCAAAGAGGTGTTTATCCCCAGTGCTGAAAAACTGGAGCTGAGATACTCACCTTGTGGGTCACTGTCAGATCCCACCCCAGGGACCTGCCTGCAGCAGTTCGTGCATCAGCACCCTGAGATCTTCACCAGGAAACTTTGTCTTTTAACCTCTGAGGTAATTGAAGGCTTTTTGGCTGTGGCAGGGCAGTAATTGCACTCCCCCATCTCCTCTGAGATCACCTTCATGCAGTAGAGTTTTTAGGATGTGCTGTCTAGTGTGTGCCTACATGCAGAAGAAGGGATCTGTGTGCCTCCTCATCTTTCTCAGGTCTAGAGCGCTGCAGAGCAGGAGTTAGCTCTGCTTCCTGGTGATTGATTCTGCAGAGAAATCACTTCATTTTTCCAGGCTCCTCATTTGTTTTACTCCAGTGGTGTAACAATGGAGTAATGGGCACTGGGACACTCCAGAGATTTCCAGATGGGGAGAAAGGTCTGTGTTCTTGAGGAGCTGGCAGTGCCCTGGCTTCTGTGGTCATCAGCTGGGCCAGGTGCAAAGCACACAGACTTCTCAGCTGAGACCTTGTGTTTGGAGGTTTGTTTGGTGTCTAACCCACAGAAAGACTTCCAAATGCCTGGGGCTTTCATGTGTTGAAACTTTACCCATTATTAATTACTGTGCACAATTAAACCTCTAAATTAGCCTTTTGTGTGGATGAACTTTTGTTGTTCCTGGGGGAGTTTCTTGAGGTTTCTTTGGTATGTTGCTGTTTTACTTGCTTTTGCTTTCCCACAGCTCTTCATTTTTAGATTATTTTCCTTAGGTTTGATTTTCTTTGTTAAAATAACTTTTTGGGGGACTTCTGGATTTTGGCCTGTTGAATAACCAAAGAGCTTAGAGCCATATTCCTTATAAGGCCGGTTTCTGGCTTTATGCTTGATCTTATATGTCAGGAGCAAAGTTTTGAACCATGAAAAATGTAAATATCAATAGATGGAGTTGAATTGAAGGAAATAGACTTGGAGAAACTTAAGCATTTTCTCTTCCCATTCCTTGAGCAAAGATGAAACAGCTTTGGAGCCCCCAGGATACCAGCAAACATTTCATTCAGAGCTTACGAAAGCTCTGTGTTTTCAGAGCTTAGGCTCTTGAAATAATGACAATTGAAATTTCTCTTCCATTACATCTTCCCTGTTTAACCAGAGTTCCAGGGCTCATCCAAAATGCTTAACAGGCAGCACCAAGGAGCGGCTGTTGTCATGCAGGAAACAGAAATAGAAGCTTCATGTTTCTTGGGAAGGTCTCTTGTTGGGGGAAGCACTGCAGCAGCTTCTAGGAGAAATGGGAAAACATACAAGAGCAAGACAACAACATGTTGTTTGGCCAGTGGGGATTTAAATTATGTATTTAAATAGTAGATGGTATTTCTTTATAAATAAAAGTGTGAAATATGACTTACATGTAAATGTGACATGTGTTTCCACTGTTACTGTTACACAGGGTGTTCATGGAGTCCCCCGTAATCCTGAAGAGCTCTCAAACTTTCGGCAGAAGTCTGAGAAGGCTTCAAGGAACCAGGTTCATACCTCACCAAAGGAGCTTTTGGTAGCCAACGGGACTTCCCCCTCTCCTCTGACGAGGAAAGACATGAGGGTGGAAGGACATAATCCCGAATCCAAGTCCAGACTGAGAAGAACTGGTTGGACTTGCAAGGAATGTTCACAGTGGATCCCTGATCGGGAAACCTATGTGTCCCACATGAAGAGAAATCATGGAAGGGTAAGGACTTGGACGAAATACTTGAGCTAGCAAACGGGGGAAGAACACCAGTCTCTACATTCCAGGCCCCTTTGCAGGGCTGTCGTTACAGGAACTGCAAATCTCAATGTTTCGTGTGTTTCATCCAGCTCAAGCCTTGCATTGCCTTGACCTATTTCTGTCAAGCTAATCCTTGTCGCTGGCACAACATGGGCCAAGATGCTGTGTGCAGCCAGATTTCTCAGTACTTTGGCATCAGGACTTCTTGTTTGATAGCCTGAGTCACCCAGCCATGAATGGGAATCTGGATCATGGTGTTTGAGTCTTTCTAGCTTGATTTGGGGTGGGCTGGGTTGTCCCACTTGATATCCTCACTTCAAGACAAGATGATGAGGGCAGGCTGAGTGCTGGATTTTCCCATTTGAATGTCACAGAAGTAGGAATTTGGCCAAATATTTCAGTTTAATACATACATGTATTTGTTAAACAAGTCTTAAGAAGATGTTAACTGGAATGTGCATGCAGGTTACGTAAAGGGCTGTAGGAAAGTTTTGGAGGAGGCTGGTTACAGGCCAGACTTTCTTAGGGGGATGTGGATATCATACATGGATAACAGAAGGGTCCGTGTGATGCTTTTCAGCATCCTGCCCTTTTCTTGTGCTGAATTATGAGGAGTGAGAAGGGTAAGTGGACTTGTACTTAACTGGGTCCTGCTGCCTTCTGGGGCCAAAGGGACCTTCCACTGAGTGAATTCTGCACAGGGTCCAGTAGTGAAATGAACCCACAGGAGAAGCATATATGTAATTTCTGATTAAAAACATCAATAAAATCAAGCATGTGCTTTAGGTCTTTAAGTAGTCCTGGTTTTATAAGAGCAGTGCTGGTCTTACCCAACTGTTGGGCTGAATCGAACTGGGATCTCAAAATCTCAGTGATCTCTATCAGTAGAATTACATACTATGTAACAGGATTTTTTTTGCATCTGAGAGGTAATGTCCAGGTGAAGAGCATGGGAATTAGAATCCAGTCAGTGCCTTCCATGTCCCTGCTGTTCAGAGCTGTTTCTCTTTTCCTGCCAGCCCATGAAGAGATACCCCTGTCGGCAGTGCGAGCGCTCGTTCAACGCCTCCAACAGCCTGCGCAGACACATCCGCAACAACCACGACACAGCAAAGAAAGTCTACACGTGCTGGTACGTACCCAGCGCTGTTTGCAAACTCCTGCTCAGCAGCAGTCTAATCCTTCAGCTTTGGATGTTGTAATAACTCGTGTCTGCTGCTCCTGTCCACTCCAGACTGTAAGTCAAAGGAAAGGAAAGTAAGTGTAAGGAAAGTGAGGAGAAGAGTGTGTTAAACGCAAAAGACTTAGTAGCTAAAATAAGACCTTGCTTTTGACTGTGCAGTGAATGTCTCTTGGAAATGTAAGGGGGGATGTGATTTGATACCTGCAGCTGGTAAATGAGATTTTCGTTTTGCATCGTTGTGAAACAGCCAATAAAATATTGGGCCAGTCTTTCACTGCTTCGTGGTTGGTGTAGTCATGCATCATTGCTCTTGTGCCTTCTCCTTGGGTACAAAAGGTGTGTAAAGTCCTCATAATGAGCCAGATCTTGCCACTGCTTTAGAAGGGCAGAACTGACTGCACAGGCTGCAGGGCAGTGGAGAATTAATCTTGCTGGAATTGCTTGGGAAGTCACACCTCAAAGTTGGAAAATGGATCTGGAGACTTCAGACAAGTTACGGAAATCAGTGGTGAATGAAAATCATTGCTGGTCAACACGCTGTAACTGTGGATACAATCTCAGCTCAGGACAGAGCCCAGTGCTTATGAGCCTATCTCTGTAACTGCTGCAGAGAAAGTTGTGTGCTGCGTGACCGTGCAAAACTCCTTCCTGTCTCATTCCAAGACATCCTTTAGAAACAGGATTAAAGCACATTTGGCTTAGAAAAGAAGTTTGCAGTGATGTAGGTTGGATTTTTCTATTTCATCTAAAATTTTGGTTTAATGCGAGCATTTCTGACGTGTGTTGTCACTTCACTGCACTCAAGTTGCTAAAACCTCATCTGAAGAGTACAAGTACATTCCTCAAGTGCTGTATTTCTTTGGACTGTCTAGTGAGCCACAACAGCTTTTACCAAATGGGTACAGCATAGGCATTACCACTGGGAATACATTCCTGAGACAGTTTTTCATCCAGGACTTCTAAACTTTCTATTTGTTGTAACTGCTCTGACTTAGAACCTCTGGAGGAGATGAAATGTTGACTCCTATTGTGTTTCATTCAGCTTTAAGTTTGTGGGTGATGGTCTTGGGTGTTACACTCACCTGATCTGTGTAAATCTGTTCTCTCTGGATCAGTTGTTTTTAAAGTGGAATGTTTCAGGATCAAAATGAGCATAAGATACTATTGGGAAAAAGGATTTGTGTGGAAATTTCTGATAGCCTGGGATATGCCAGCCTGCTGTGCATTACCTTGTTACTTTTCAGAACAACACAAAGCTGCAGATCCACTGATTCACTAAAGGGGAAATGACCATGGTAGCAGAGAAAACACAGCTAGCAATCCAAGGGAATTGTGGTTGCATTTAATTCTCCAGCTTGTAGTTGCTTCTTCACAAAATCTGTTGATGAACTCTTAATTGGACAGCGGTCGTGCTCTCTTCAATCATTGTAGTGGCAGAGTCACTGAAATCACAGCACTCTGCAGATGAAACCTCTTCCTTGAAATACTGTCCCAGCATCTCCAAGAGCTGCTCTTTGTTTGGATCTGAAGTCTCTTGTCCTGTCTTCCATTTGATCCCTCTTAGCTGGTAGAACTGCTCTAAAAATCTTACCCTCCAGTCTTTGAATTCCTCCTTGACTCTTTTCAGCGCTCTGGAAGGCATCACATGTCCACTTTTCCTCCTTTCTTCTGGTTCTGGTGTCTCTTTTCCTTCTTCCTGTTTGGCATTTTGTATTGTTCTGAACTGTTACTCTCTTCAGGGGTTTTGATGCCTTACCTTCAGGTCACCCTCTTCTCCTGGGTTTCCATGTGAAACATTAATAAAATCTGTCGTGGATCTGATTAATGACAATTTTTGTGACTCCAGCATGCTTGCTTGTAGGTGACCTTCCTCTGGCTTCTAACATTCCCAGCTATGATTTCCCCTTTCTCCTCCTGCCCTGCTTAGGTCACTGGCTTTGGATAAATTTGTAGGGAGAAACTAGTGATGGAGAACTTACTTGAACAGCCTCCTTCTGTGCTTGTCACTGGAGTAATTCAGGTTAAGCAAGCATCTTTCCCTGCTCACATGAAAAGAATTTTAAATTAGGGCAAATTGCAAAATCTTGTGATGTATTGTGTATTTTCTTTCATAATTCACTTGGTTATTGCTATGTTATTCTTCTTTTCCAAGTCTTAAGTACAAAGTGTCTGAAACACTTGATTTTCAACATGTTTATTTTTGATAAATAGCACTTAATAACCTCTCAGCTTTCCTCTGCGAAGAAGAAAAATTCCATCATCATAAAATATTGATTTATCCTCTGAGCAATTCCTGTTAAAACCCAGAAGTATTCAATGAGCACGTCTGCATTTTCACATCATTGCTGACTGTTATTTAATTTCCCTCTAGTTACTGAAAGATCAGTAGGAATCTTCTGTCCTTTTAGAAGAGGTCTTAGTTACCCAGCGCCACTTCAGCTCCTCTCTGCCCTTAATCCCATGCTGCCTCTGTCTCAGATGCAATTAGGACACTTCAGAGGACTCTGGTGTCACTTGTCCTTGCTCAGGTCCATGTGTAGCTGCTTGACCGTCACCATGTTGTGCTGGCAAGCACCAGAACAGCACAGATACTCAATTTTGGCTTTCTCAATTGCTAACAGAGCCCTCTGTGCACTTCAGGAGGGCTGGTTTATATGTCTGCAAGGCCTGGCACTTATTCCAGTAGATCTCAGTCATCCAGGAGCAAAGGTACAGACTGCATGTCCCCTTCACAGCTCCTTTTTGAGATGTCAGCCAGCTCTGTAGCAGCTCGGGAGTCCTGCCAGGTGCAACACGAAGGGTTGCATATAAGTGACATGTTCATGAGTATTTCTGCCTAATTGTTGGTATAAAAGTCGGAATTTCAGCAGTTTGGTAAGAATTTTCACTGGATTGTGGTACAGTCTGGTGGATGTAATGCGGGTTCTCCCTGGTAGTGGGGAGTGCTGAGTGCAGGACTGCGTTGTGCCACAGCCCTCCGAGGTGTCACACAAGTCACCAGCTCTCTCTGTGTAGTTCTCTCATCTCAGAGTCCGTTTTTGTTGTTCTCCCATATATTTTCCATGCTGATCATTTATCCTCTTTGCCACTTGTCACAGGGTGCCTGACCCCCACTAGTCTATATTTTTGTAGCACTGTAAAGAAGACATGCCTTACTGTCATTCATGAGCACTGTGGCAAACTCCAAACTGTTTTAGATTTCTCTCAGGGAAATGTTTTATTATTAAAACAATGCTTTGCTGTGTATTTTGGTAATCTAATGGTACATTACTCACCAGAGTCTGTCTCCAATGACACCTCTTGGTTTGGCACAAACCAAAGAGCATATCCTCTAATAAATTTTCTTCCTTTTTTTATTTCCAAGGTACTGCACAGATGAAAATCAGACATTTCCTCATCCATTCATGCTGGAGAACCACATCAGCCTCATGCACGGCATCAAAAACCCAGACTTATCCCAGATGGCCAAAGTGAAAGCTCCAGAGAGAGACAGAGCAGAAGTAACTGATACCTATTTTCATGGAAAATTAAATGTACAATTAAATGTACTTGGCGAGTAGCTGTTCATTCGGGGTGCTACGTCGAGCTGTGGCCTTGTGCCAGTCAAACCCTCCCATCCATGGGGTAGATTTCCTTCCCTCACTCAATTCCATCCAGCCTGGTTCCCTCTGGTAGGGTCAGGGTCAGCAGTGTGACCACAGCTGAGCTGCACCAGCACCAGAACAACATGCATTTGCATCTTGCATTTCTCAAGATTTTCTTGTTCTGTTTTACTGGCATTTATTCAATCTGTTTCGTAATTTAAATTTCTTATTACCCTTGTTTTCCCCTGGTACCGCATTCATGAGCATGGCACATTTTTCTTCTTTCTTCCTTACTTTTTCTGCTAATTACAAAAGATTTATTTTCTGTTTTAAAATACTTGCTAGATCCATTACCTATAAGAACTTCGTTTGTCTTAAGTAGGAATGTGTCATTTTGTATAGCAAATGGAACTGTTTTACTGATTTTGTTTTGGATTGGTTTGGAGTGGAGGGTTGGCTACTTGAGCTTCTTTGGTCCATTTATTTTAAAAATACACATTCTGTATATCACTGCAGGGACATATTTAAGCAAGTCATCCTCATGGGAGAAGAAGCTGCAGGATTCTGAGATAGAGGGAATGAGTTACTGAGAAATGCCACTAAGACAAAATCTGAGTGGAGGGGAGAATGTTCAATCTGAGAAGTGTTGTCTGGGCAAATGACCAGCTCTGTGTCCCTCAGCTGTCCCTCTTCTGTGGGCTCCTCCTTCCCACACCAAAGTCTAAGTTGTTCCCACACCAAACCAAGTTTTTACCCAGAGAGGTCATGGCTGCCCCATCCCTGGCAGTGTCCAAGGCCAGGCTGGACAGGGCTTGGAGGAACCTGGGATATAGTGGAAGGTGTCCCTACCCATGGCAAGGGGTGGAACTGGATGAGCTTTAAAGTCCCTTCCAACCCAGACCGTTTCATGAGTCCTTGATTCTAAACTATTTCCCCATCATGTTTCTGCTCAGCCAGCCTCTCCCAGCGTTCCCATCTCACATCACAGGACAGCAGTTGAAGTCCTGTGCACTGGGTGAGGTGTTTGGGTATGGGTAGGGAAGAGAATGCCCCAGGAATCCCTTAGTCATGACTTCACCCTCTGGCATCTTCAGATATGCGTGTGGATTTTAGCACTTACTCTTCCATGGGTTCAAATTATGAAGTAACTTTTTAATCTTACTTTTTTAAGGCAAAATCTCCAAAGAGGAAGGCACCGGATGAGCTGGGTCCGGCAGAGAGCACTGCGGGTTTGGATGTGCCGCCAGCCAAAAAACTGAAAGCGCCTTGGAAATGCGCTAAGTGCGGCTTCGAGACGGACGTCCGGACTGAGTTCCAGGAACACATACCTCGGCACAAGACCGACAGCTCCACCTTCCAGTGCTTGTTCTGTGGCCTGTGCTACACCTCCCACATCTCTCTGAACAGACACCTCTTCATTGTTCATAAAGTCAAAGATGAGGAGGATGAGGAGGAAGAAGAGGAGGAGGAGGACGAAGACGAAAGGCAGAAGTTACAAACAGAGATGGGTAAGAATGGACACGAGGACTACAATGGAGAGTTGAACACTACAGTGGAAGAGGAAAACAAATACAAAGAGTGCAAAAGTGACTCAGCTCTTTGTGAGCACAGTCAGACGTGTGGTGCAGAAGGCCCCAACAGCACCTCACAGAACAATCATTCAAAGTCTCTTAAGACTTAAAAGAAAAAAAAAGCCCTTTTGGTTGGTTGGGGGTTTTTTGTTGGGGGGTTTCTACTCAAAATACAGGGTGGGGATGGGGCAAATCTTTGAAATACTCTGTTGATTTCTTGGGATGGACGTTGCTTTCTGTTAACTCCTATTTGTAAGGGAAATTTAGAACAGAAAAAAAACAAAACCAACCCTGCCATTGCATCCGAAGCACTAACTCTATGCCAGCCCAGAGAGGTGAAAAGGGAAAGCAGGGCCAGAATCCTCAGTGGGGCTTGGCCAACTCCTGAGGATCCAGGAGCACTTTGCAGCTGCAGTTTCCTTCAGACGAGCTCTCCTCCTTTGAGTGTGCACCGCCTCAGCCTCCGCCCAGAGCCCCAGCCTTGCCTTCCCAATCTCCCTTTCTTTCTTCTTCTATTTATGGCTTCTTTTTTTCTCTCCTCATCCTGCCTTTGTGTTACTCTTTTTAACTCATAATGCTTCCTCAGCCAAACACGCTTGTCAGGACCGTGTTGGCCAGTCTGGGATCTGCATCACATGGGATGGGTTTGAGCTGTAAGTTGTGCTGATTGTTCTTTAGTTGCCCAAATAACAACATTCTTTTGCAAAACGCAGTTTAATGGAATGTCTTGGACCTGAATCATCCTTGAAAGAGGATTTTGTAGCCCCAGTCCTCCCTGGTGAGTACAGTGTTTAGGAGGACCTGGTCCCCTTGGGGACATGTTGGCCATTTGTCTGTGGAGTTGCACTGCTGGAAGCCATCCTGGGGTGGGTGTTGCCAGGCCCGGTGCTCAGTGGCTCATCCCACTGGGGAGCTTAGATTGGTACCATCACCAGAAGAGAATTAAAAGCCCCATCCCGCCAGTGGGGTCAACTGGAGTGAAACTGTTCCAGAGCTCCCGATGTACCAGTGCCAGGGCTCCCTGACAGCCCATTTTGAGGGGAGAGGAGCAGAGCACAGCTCACAGAGGTGTTGGAACCAGTGGGAGCCACCGTCCTGCAGCGTGGCAGGGGCTGGCGCTCCATCAGTAGCTCCCTAATTCCTCTCCTGCTGTGGCTCAGCATTACCCATCATTCAGGAGATGTTTCTTTCCATGTAGTCACATTGACTCTCTCTTTCCTCCCTCATTCCTTGTCACACCCATGCTTTGTGTAATACAGTTACCTTCTATACTATTATTTTTTTCATTCTGTTGAGCCAGAACTCCGCTTGTTATTGTTTACTCTGACGATGTTTAAATAATTTAAGAAGTATTTATCTCCTTGCTTGGGCTCATCACCATCTGGTCTCGCAATGCGTGGATACGGCCTGTGGGAGCTGTCTGGATGCTGGATGGTGTGTTGGTTGGATGCGTCAAGGTTGGATATGGGGTATTGCTTGGATGTGGAGTGTCGGTGGGATGGGGGGTTGGTTGGGTGGGGTGTCATATGGTGGTATAGATTAGATGGGACGTTGGCTGAATGGGGTGTGGAGTGTGAGGGGTGTCGGCTGTTGGTTGGATAGGGGTTTGGTTCACTGGGTGAGACTGATTGGAGGGATGGGTGGAATTGGTTGCATAGCTTTTGATTGAGTGGGGCATCGCTTGGATGTGGCGTTTCAGCTGGATGGGTGTTCTGTTGGCTGTGGGGTGCTGTCATCGGTGCGTGGGGCGCTCCTCGGGCGCTGCCGCTGCCGCGGCGCCCGGAGCCCTCGCTGCTCGCGGGCCGGAAGCGGCGGTGACGTGCCCGCGCCGGCGGAAGCGGAAGTGGGGCCGTGCGGGCGGCGGCGGTGGCGGCGGCGGCGATGCTGTCGCTGGACTTTCTGGACGATGTGCGGCGCATGAACAAGCGGCAGGTGCCGGAGGGGCCGGGGGGGCCGGGGGGGGAAAGCCGAGCGGGCGGACGGGGCCGGTCCGCCTTGCCGTACGCTGGCGGCGGGGCCTGACCGACCCCCTTCGTCCCCAGCTGTACTACCAGGTGTTGAACTTCGGCATGATCGTGTCCTCCGCCCTCATGATCTGGAAGGGGCTCATGGTGGTGACGGGAAGCGAGAGTCCCATCGTGGTGGTACTGAGGTCAGTCCCGGGATGCGGGGGCTTAAACTCCCGGGGGCTTTAACCGGGCTGGGGAATCGCCAGGGCCGCCGATGGGGGATCCCCATAGGGATGGGTCAGACAGAGGCTCCTGCCACAGCCCCAGCGGGCGAGAGGCTCCTGAGGAATCCAGGCTCAGGAACAGCGAGGGAAGAGGGGGTGGGTAGGAAGAGCATCTCACCTTGCTCTGTCAGCCGGCTGGTAGAGGGCTGGTAAAAAAGAGGGAGATGGACTTTATACCCGGGCAGGTAGTGTTGGGACAGGGGGGTGTCCCGTTTCCTACTGCCAGAGGGCAGGGTTAGATGGGTCAGTGTGAAGAAATCCTTCTTTGTGAGGGCAGTGAGGCCCTGGCATAGATTGCCCAGCGAAGCTGTGGCTCCCCATTCCTGGAAGAGCTCCAGGCGAGGCTGGACAGGGCTTGGAGTAACCTGGTCTAGTGGACAGTGTGCCTGCTCATGGCGGGGGATGGAACAGGATGATCTTTAAGGTCCCTTCCAACCCATCTGTGGTGATTTAGTGACTGTGCACTACAGAGGTGGTCCTAAGCTTAAGAGCTGTCACTCTGTCGCTATGTTTTGGGTGTCACACATTGACCATACAGTAGCGCCGTGCAGTTGGTACCACCAGTGTTACTCCCACCTTCCTGCTGGCTGGGACAAATTCCCTGGGCTGCCATTGGATGCTGGCATGGATATTGCACCTGCTCCGTGGCCACATGGGCCTTTTCTTTGTGTTTCTGTGTCAGTGTTCATGATGTAGAAATGCTGTAATGCCACGACTGAGTGCCACTTACCAGAACTCCCTCCTGATGTGAAGTACAGGGCAGATGTTTCCTGCTGCTCCTCCCAGTGAATAAGACAGGGTCACATCCTCGCTTCAGTGATGCAATCTGCTGTTCTGCTCTGTGAAGATAAAACACAAATGCTCGCGGTACTTAAAGTTCATTGTTCTGTTTTGCATTATTTATGTGGAATTAGGAAGGATAAGTAGTTGGTAACAATTGCCATTTACAAGACAGAAGAAAAATAACTTGAGTCTGTTGCTGAAATGAGATAATTAAGCAAAGCAATGAATCACAGTAACAAATTTTTGGCAAGTCCCTTTGTTTCAAATGGGAATGCAAGAGCCTGATGCTTTCGGTGCTTTGTTCCTGAGGATAATCTATCTCTAAAAAATAAATTAAATAAAAAAAAGCTTCCCATCATTACAGAGCTGCCAGGATTGCCCTGCCAACAGTGAGCTCAGAAATCAAAAGACAGTGTTTGTCATCAGCTTTTTGCTTATTAAAAAGTTTTTCCCTTTGGGTGTGCTTGTAACACCAGGTACTGGCAGTGCTCTTTTCCCAACAAATCCAAACTGTTGGCAATAGGATGATTGAAAATCTGATTCAATAGAGGTTACACAGTTGCCCAGTCTCCAGGGTGGTTTTCTCAGAAGCTCTTCATCAAGGTTTCAGCCTGGTCTTGAATGCTTCCAGGAATGGGGTATCCACAGCTTCTCTTTCTCATGAGGTTCTTGTGAGATTTTTCTTAAAGGACCATGAACTCCAAAACCTGGTATTGAGTGTTTAAGCATTGTTCAGTTGTTCCTCTCCTCTTTTTCAGTGGGAGTATGGAGCCTGCTTTCCACAGAGGAGATCTCCTGTTCCTCACGAACCGAATTGAAGATCCAATCAGAGTGGGAGAAATAGTCGTCTTTAGGATAGAAGGAAGGGAAATTCCTATAGTTCATCGTGTCCTGAAAATCCATGAGAAGTATGTTAAGAATCTGGGAATTCTACTGCTGATGTTTCCCTAACTGGTGTTCTTCATCTGCTTGGGTAAACGAGTGGGTGGGATGTCAATCATAGATGTCCAGGTGCTGGACATATGCAGGAGATATCCAGGTGCACAGATATCCAGGAAGCAACACAGAAGTTTCAGACAGACAAAGTCTGTCCTACTTGGTTAACTTGTAAAGATCATCCAGCAGAAGGCACAAGCTGAGAGTCTGTGCCCTGGATGCTCCAAACTGTAGAATCATGGAATTATTAGGGTTGGAAAGGACCTTAAAGCAGGTCTCATTCCACCCCCTGCCATGGGCAGGGACACCTTCCACTATCCCAGGTTGCTCCAAGCCCCATCCAGCCTGGCCTTGGACACTTCCAGGGATCCAGGGGCAGCTGAAGCTGCTCTGGGCACCCTGTGCCAGGGCCTCCCCACCCTCACAGGGAAGAATTTAATCCTTATATCCTGCCTGACCCTGGCAGTGGGAAGCCATTTCCCCTTGTCCTGTTGCTTTAGGGCCCTTGTTTGAAGTCCCTCTCCATCTCTTGAAGCCCCTGCAGGGCTGACAGCATTAACTGTCTCCTATGCCATCCTCTCTGTCCTGAGCTGCTGTGCTGTCTGCTGTAGCATGGCTGTGTTTGTGTATGAAGTGAGTCTTGTTTGTGGGGCACAGCTCTGGCAGAAGGGTATTTTGTGTGTAGTGTGTGTTATTTCAGAGCTTGTCTCTGTGGTCCTGTCTTTGCTGTCACGCAGACTCAGGGCCTTTTGTCTCTCTAGAAAGTTGTGTTGTTATCCTGGGCATCTTTGTGTACTGTTCACTCTCAGCACTGGGGAGGTTGTGTGTCTGAAGGAATGGAACAAGCATTGGTTTCATGGCTGAACAGGGCTTAGTTTTCCAGCCAAGGGTTCCACTGCAGTCATGAGCTTTCCTGTTTTACTGGATGGAACTGTGGGGATACGAGCCACCCGTGTGAGTCTGAGTGAAAACTGAATCTTGAACTGAATCCCTAATTCTTCAAGGCATCTCTGAGAGGCAACAGCTGGTTGGGGTCCCAGCATCTGTTTCTGCTGAGTAAATGTTTTCTTGACGTGAGCTGGAGCTGTACCAAGCGACATCTGAGGATCCCTCTAGTCGAGACGTCGATGGGATGGAGAGGGTCCCTTTCCCAAAGCTGTTGGAATTTCCAGACCAGTTGTCTGGTCCAGCTCAAGGGTGACCAGCCTTGTGCACACAGCTGGAATCCTGGCTCTGAGGTGACGAGATGATGCCTCTCGCTGTGGGCAAAGCACCTTCTTTGCTGTTCAGATTTATTCTGTACCCAGAACTTTGAGCAGTGTCAGTTTTCAAAGCGCTGTTCTTTGATACCGCTGATTTAAAAATAAGGTCAGTTTGTGGGCTGAATTTGACACCTAATGTGTGATGTTGTGGCAGCTCTTTCAAGTGAAATGGAGTTTTCCTTCTCCCCTGTTCTGTGCAGCATTTTCTCTCCAGATGTTGCCCACCCCGATTTCTTTGCCTGGCTCTATCTCTAGATATTAGGGTATCCAGCACTACTTTTTGTTTAAATGTAACAGGGCCATAGTGCCAATCCTGGGAAAGTGAAATCATTCTGCAGTATTTTAGGTTTAATTTAACTGAAACAGCCAAACACAAACCTAATCTTTTTATTAGGAGAGGTAAACTTAAAAACCCATACTGTGACCTGAACCTGGGAGCTGGAGGCAGAATTTGGGTGTCAGTTGCTTCTTTCACTACTTAAAGAATAATTTTCTAGTGCCAGTTTGGAAGTGAAAAGTCTGTGGAGAAGCTGACAGGAGTGTCAAAATGCAGGAAAACAGAAACAGTGTTTTCTATGATTTTGAGGCAACTCAGGCCCCAGTTCACATCAATATTGTGTCAGTGAGAAAATGTCTGTTACTTGCTGGCCTTCCCTTCTTGTTTTCAGCCCCAAATTGAATTCATTCTTTATTACTAACACAGAGTCTGCAGTCAAAATTTACTTAGTGGTTTTGGAGCAGGACAGCCAGAGCAGACTTCACGCACCTCAGACAGCAGAGAAGGGCACCACAGGCTTCTCATGCCACGTCGTGACAGAGCCTTGACTGCTCAATAAGGTGCTGCACTCCCACACCATCACTCTTCAGAGCTAAACTACATTATCTGCACCTTTGGGGGATCTTTATCTTTTCCCAGACAGTGTCTCTAAGCTCCCGGAGTGTTTGTTGTTCCCACACAACAAGCTAGATGTGCTTTGGAGAAAGAGCTGTGGGGTTTTTCCCTTTTTCCTTTCCAAGCTTCTCCTGTCAAGGAACCTGTTGGTGTTCAGGCATGATGAAAACAGCCTGAGCTCCAAAGAACTGCCTGCTTTCCTGTTCTGCATCCCATCTGTCATTTCTGTGAGAGTTGAGATTGAAGCACTGAGGATGCTTCTGCTCAGCACCCACCTGCAGGTGTCACAGGAAGGTGACAGTGGCGAATCCCTGAGCAGTGCCATGGGCTCCTGTCCAGCATCTGGATGGGAATGGCTGGGAAAGAATCTACAAAGCTTTTTCCTGGTCAAAGCAAAGATTCATCTGCTCCTCAATCCCATTTCTGGCAAGCTAATTAGTTCATCTCAGGATTAATTAAAGACTAGAGAGACTATGTAGTGATAATTTCCCTGCTTTCTGCAGGTGATAATTTCAAGCACAAAGTCCTAGTTCTTTATAAATAGCCTAATTTCCTCTTTTACATGGAGTATCAGGTCGATTTTTGAGCCGGTGTAATTCTTTGCCAGCTGAAGTACCTTTGCAGAGAGATGTGGTTTGGTTTGCACTGTGGCTGTTTCTGCATAGCACCTTCTCTGCCTGGTTTTAACCCGTTACTTCTGAGCTCCATTTGGTACCCTCTGGCTCTTGCATTGGAAGAGGGAGTGAAAAACTATTTGATTGTTGCTATCATTTGTGGTGGACTATGTCACATCTCCCATCAGTTCTGTCTTTTCCAGGCTGAAGAGTCCTGGTCTGTAGTTTCTTGTATGGAAGTGGTTCCAGACCTTGTTAACCATTTCTCAACCTTTGCCAGTTCTTCTCTCCCTTGCAGAAAAGGATCTGAGGGGCTCAGCACAGCCCAGAGCATTCCAGATGTAGGCACATCGTGAGTTCATGCAGTGTCATCATGGTATTATTTGTTTGGTTTTTTTTTCCTGTCCCCCTTTCCTAACCAGTTCTAAGTTTCAGCTTGCTTCTGCCCACTGCTGAGTAGAGCTGTGTGCTTCAATCCCATCCTCTCCTTTTGTGTGATAGTAGGGAGACCAGAATCCAACATACGTGTAAAGCAAGAGAAGCATCAACACAAGATGTGTCAAAAGCCAAGAGGCAATAGCTGCACCTGCACTAGAAATGGCTTGTTGTGCTGATTTTGTTCTGAAACTCTGCTGGAAAGCTTGGCTGGGGCCAGAATTTGTTCTTCGTTCTTCTGCCACGGCAGTTTTTTCCAAACCATCTGCTTTCTGCTGCATTTGACAGAGTTTCCCTCTTTTATCCTCCTTAAATTGTAGGATATGGTTGCTTCTAGTGCCCTTGTGTTGGTCTCTCCATGCTTGTTGTAGAACAGCTTTTAACAAGTTTCTGTTCTGCCTTACCTGGCTGTCTTGTCCTTACCAGGCAAAACGGAGACATCAAATTTCTGACCAAGGGAGACAACAATGCTGTGGATGACAGAGGGCTCTACAAACAGGGGCAGCACTGGCTGGAGAAGAAGGACGTCGTAGGACGAGCGAGAGGGTAAGTGGAGTTACAAATGCTGGGCCTTTTCACACTGCTGTCCCCAAGAGCCATCTGGTAAACCCCCCCTTGTGTTGAGCTGTCCCTGCTGGGTTTTGTAACCTGCCTGAGAGTGTGGAGAGTTCAGTTCTTAGTTTGGCTCAAGCAAAGGCATCAAGTTGTGAGCTTTGTCCTGAGATGTTGATGCTGGATAGGCACAGATGTAAGGGTAGCATGGGCTCAGATTTGATCAGAATCGTCATCAGATTTGTCCTGGGAGGCTCAGTGTTTGCAGGCAAGTGAAATCTGACTCAGGCATAGGCTGAAACACACTCTGGGGCTGGTTGTCACTCAGCCCCACTGCAGCAGGGAGGAAGAAGTCACCAGCCCATTGACTGCAGCCCTCATGCTTGAGTGACTCTCCCTCTGCACCCTGGAACAGTGTTTGTTTTAAGAAAACCTTTATTCTTGTAGATTTGTGCCCTATATTGGA
This sequence comes from Nicator chloris, assembly GCA_013400495.1. Lineage (NCBI taxonomy): Eukaryota > Metazoa > Chordata > Aves > Passeriformes > Pycnonotidae > Nicator > Nicator chloris. The sequence goes on along the minus strand of WAAE01005758.1, from coordinate 16,912 downwards.
ATAGTGACTATCTTAATGAACGATTATCCCAAATTTAAGGTAAGAGCTCTTCTGTTTCCTGCCTGCTTTTCCCACCCCTGCTATAATTCCTTCATGAGAGCATGGGCAGAACCCTGTGCCCTGCACGTTTGCTGCTGTAGATGTCAGTGTGCACTCCTGTATCTCCTCTGCTCTCTCTTGCAGTATGCAGTCCTCTTTTTACTGGGTTTATTTGTGCTGGTGCATCGAGAGTAGTCCCTGCACTGAACTACGAGGTGATGGTGCCATGGATTTTTCTAGAGGAACGTGTAAAGTAGCTGATGGTCCAATGTACCAGGAGAAAGAAGAAAGCATGCATTTCAAAGCTTCTTGCCAGTTTGGGTTTGTTTCGGTTTTTACTGCGTAAGGGCGAATGTTTGTCACAGTATTTCCAATGGTTTGTCACATTTTAGCCTTTTTAGTGAATTTTTATATTAAAAATTTGAGCCAAAGTGTTTAGTGCTTGTACTTTGAAGCTGAGCTTCCTCTCCAAGTGCCTCTGGGACCGTGTCCTCAGTGTGTGCCTGGCCGGGCCAGGTGCCCCCTCCCTTGTGCTCACTGCACTGTCCAATGGTGAGTTGTGGCCATGACAGTTTTTTTTTCCAATTCAGAACTGGAATAAAAATTTTGCCTCTTGCCACGTTTTTTTGTTATTGCCCTGAAGAGAGCAGCTTCCTTGCCCAGGTTCTTTGCTGTTACACACTCACTCCTAGAGCCACCATCTAACTTGTTCTCTCTTCACAGAGCAGTAGCAGCTGCTCCTCTCACCTCTTTTTGGAGAATAATCTGTCCCGAGCTGTAGATCATTGAATATTGTTGTGTCTCTGTAAATCACACTGAAATAATCTGCCTAAAGACTGCAGAGTGTTTGGGGTAGAAGATGGCAAAGGATTACTTTGTGCATTGTGGCACTAGGTAACAGAAGGATTGAGATGGGAAATACCCACAGCTCTTTGACAGGGATGATTTAGCAGGGTGCAATAAGAAAAATTGCTTCGTTTTGGTAAAGGGTTTCAGGTGTCCTGTGAGCTGGCCACATCTCACAGCTCACCTGAAAGCTGCAGGCTGCCCTTGGGTCTGAAATAAAAACCCCATTTGTTACCACGTGCAGCAGCTGTTTTTCTGAGCTTCTCCTTCAGGCTTGTGACCCTGCTGGAGAAGGTTTTGTCAGGAAGAGCTCAGGGAAAAGGTGCAAGGCAGTGATGCTGCAGTTTATCAGGTCTTCTCCATGACTGCTCCAGGATTCCAGAGCAACAGGAATCGTTGCAGATGGTCACTGCAGCCACACACAGCTTGTGTAAAGCAAAAGCAGTCAGGAAAAGCAAGGACAAAACCCAATGGGCTGTTTATGGCTTTTTTTTTTTTGCAGTTTCTTGCATGTGTCTCATTGGGTTTGTCAGGGCTGTCCCATCTCTGGAGGTGAATTGTGCCATTTTGCTGGTTTTGATGTTACCAGGTGCTTTGTTCCCTATGTAGGATAAAGCAAGCATCACCTGTAGGGCACTGCAAAGAGTCTATGGTCCAACCCCCAGCACTGAGCCTCGGGCCTGTGGCTCTGAGTAATCATAACTTCATAATAGGAATGGTAATAAAATCTGTATCTCTTGCCCCCAGTATTAGAGGCCTTGAGAGGAGAATGTGGATAAAGCTTCTCTGTAATTCTTGAGTTAAGGATGCGATGTTCCGTCAAAAGTCAAACCCAGGCAGCAGTTTGAGAGAACAAAGGATCTTTGAGAGCTGCTATCACTGTAGAGCACCTTCCTGAGGCATTTCTGCCTTTGCAGCTCGTGTGGAGCCTGAATCTGTCCCCACTTTGCCTTGAGCCTAAAAAGCTTTTGTGGATAAATGAATTTTAGACTCGGGCTCACACAAAGGGCTGAGTTGAGCTTTTCTGAAAACTGCTAATCAACACCTCCCCATAAGCACTTGCTGGTAGTTCTGCTGCTGCTGCTGCTCTTCAAGTCCTCTCCCTTTTAGACCTTCTCCAAAATTGTAAGCGTGCAAAAGCGGTTGTGTTCCTGTCACTGAGTTAATTTAACCAAAAAAAAAAAAGGCTAAACCACAAAGGATGATAGAGCAAAGTTGAGCTCTCAAACTGCTGAGACTGCAGTTCTTTGGCAGGATGACATACGTGTCCAGAGGTGGCAGCTGGTGCCAGGAGTCCCTGGGCTGGGGGCACAGGGCACACGTGAGCTCTTGCAGGAGGATGTGCCCTGCTCTCTGCTCTCGCCTGGTGCTGTGTGAAGGAACTGAACAGGAAGTGTTGAAAGGTGCAGGGGGGCTGGGGTGAGGGGTGACTGGAGCCCCTGCTGCAGCCCAGCTTCAGAGGCTTCTCTGCAGCGTCTGCAGGTGCTTGAAGAACAGGAACAATTGCCCTAAACCAGGGGTTGCCATGTGGCATTTGGGAATTCATCTCTGCAGCCCCTGTTCTGCCTGTTTTCAGCTCTGTGCAGCTGAGAATGTGGCTCTGTTACCTGCAGTTGTGAAATGGGGAGTTGACTCCAATTAGAGTGAGAATAAATCAGCAGTCAACCCCATCACAGCTCTAACACCCACCACCCTCTGTGCCACCTCCCACATCACCTCCTGCCTTCCAGCAGCACCTTTCCTGCCACAGTGCAATGAGGGAGTGTTGAGTGTTTCCTGCACAGGCTGGAAACTGGGAATATGGGGGCAGGATGACACAGAGTTGTTTTGTTGCTGGCTCCATCCCCACCAGATTTATTCTGCTTTGCTGAGCAGAAAAGCCACGGAGTGATCAGGATCTCTGGCTGGCTGGATGCTGATGCTGAGGTGTTTGGGAACACTGCTGAGTTCCCACAGAGCCAGGGTGCTTGATGGTAGAACTTGATGTGTTTATGTTTAATTTCGGTTTTATGCTACTTTTTTTTAGAGGTGAAACTGGGCAGCTCCAGCAAAGCCAGTGACACTGGAGGCTTTGGAAATAGATGGAGATTTTTTGTGTCACCACAGGAATGGGATTTGCCTGTAAAATATGTGGGTGTTGAAAGGTCTGGTTTATAAAGGAGAAAAAATTAAGGAAAAAGATCTGCCAGGGCTGATTGCTCCTGTCTCTGTTGTGGTTGGTTACAGGCAAGCAGGGCAGGTCTACTGGTAGCAGTGCTTAATTATAGTTCAGTCACATCTGCAGTTCAGGGCATGGATTCCATCACGGACAGGAGCTGTTTCATGTAGCAGAGCCGTGCTGGGCTGTGTCTGATGGCTGCTGGAATTCTAGTGGGTGATATTTTTTTTGTATCAAAGCTAAATGCATAAGCAGGAGTGTGGTGGTTGGGAAGTGAGCTGTGAGGGGTGATGTGCTGCAAGCTGGAGCTCCGTGAGACAGAGACTGTTTTTGTGTATTTATGATGCTTTAATGCACGGTCGTTGGTCAAACAGCAGTGAGCATCACGGTGCTTCATCCAGATCTGTTGCTGTTTATTGCTTTGCAGGGGTTCACAGGGCTCAGGTTTGGTCAGATGGTCAGTTCCCCACTGTCTTTAATAAGATTGGGTAATTTCATGGTGATTTTCCTGCCCTTAAAATCAGAACAGATCAGCTGTGCTTTTTTCCAGGGTGAAACCTGATCCATGCATGAGGACCACTCTCTGCTGGAGAAATGTGCAATGCAAACAAAGTGTGCAGCTCCCAGGACGGCCCAAAAGCTGGCCAGGAGAAGGAGAGGAGACAGGAGGAGAGAAGGAAGAGAGGAGGTGCTTAGAGCACATGCCTTGGGGGTGGCTCCTGTGCCACAGCAGGGGCCGTGCCAAGCAGCTGTTTGTATGACCCACACGGTGCCAGTGACTCCGTGGCTGAATCAGATGAGGAATGTCCTGGTTCCATCCTCCAGGAAGGTGCACTGGGGTGATGGCAGAAGGGCCCAGCCTGTGCTGTTCCCACAGTGTCAGCAGCTCAGGGTGGGAGTTGAGGTGTGGTGGGTGACTAATCTGACTCTCATGGCTAGGGGAAGAGAAACAGCAGACCACACTGTGCTTTGAGCCAGTTTGGACTGCTTCCTGCCCCTTTTACCTCTCCCCAGCCTCGTAACACTCCCATCCCTTTGTCATCTGCACCCAGATTCTCACCTGTCAGGAGCCACAGGTCTCTGCCAGAGATCCACCAGCCCGAGCATGTGGGATTCTTACGGGACACAGGGGCTTTCCTGGGAAATCTGCCTTGGTGGCTCTGTTTTGCCCTAGTGGGGTGGCTTTGCTGTAGGTTCCTAGTCTGCCCAGCTGTGAGAGTCCCTCTTCATGTTTGCTCATCCCTGCTTATCCCTCAGTTTCTGTAAAAGCCCACCAGCTGCATCACACACAGTCCTGCTTCCCCACGGAACAGGACCTGCCTCTATGTGGTGGCCTGCTGGTTGAGCACATTGTGTGTTAAACCTGCTCCAGCTCATGGGGAAATTCATACACTTGTTCAGTTCTAGCAAGTTCTGTGAATGCCTGATCTAGCAGGGTTCCCTAAACCTCGGGGGAAATAAACATCTTCACAGAGAAGAAGAGTCTAAATAGGGATGGACTAGAAATTCACCCTTTGTGATTCAGAACCTCTGTGATCCAGGATGGAGCAGATGCTCTCAGTCTCTTGCTCCTTCTGCCCAGCTCCTCATCTTTTGACTATTTGTGCTCCTTCTGTTTAACAATTCAAAAACTCTTCCTGTATCTCTCTCTCTGCTGAACTTTGTCTTGGTATCACCTTTGTTTTCCAGTCTCCCCTTTCCCCATAGAAAGAGACCTGAAGGAAAAATAATATGGAGGAAATGAACTTCTTGGTTCACTCAAATGGGGATGTTGGATTTCTGCTGTATGATTCTGGCTGGGGTACTTCTGAGCTGGGCCTGGAGTTGCCTGGAAGAAAACACGATTTTCTTCTCTAAGTCTTCTTGCAGAGCAGTTATTCGTATATGTCCAGCAGTGTGGAGTGAAAGGGAGACCTCGGGGAAAACCACAACTCATTTACAGCTTAAATGAAAATTGAAAATTAGTTGAAAACAAGATGTGCAAGATTTCAAATTTTATCTTTTATAAACAACAGTTATTGCCTATGGACAAATGGATGTAACAGAGGGATTTAATCTTTGTAAACAAGAGAAAAATGCATCAAAATAGACCCTTAGGCATGTGGCAGGACCTGGCTTTGGAAAAATGGTGAAGAAGAGGCTGAAGCAACCTAACTGCTACTAAGGGTTTTATTGGCACCAGGAGCTCTGTGAAGGAGACAAATAGGGGCATTTGAGGCCTTTGCTCTTTGTATTTGTTTTTTATTAGAGCCATCAGTTTGAGCACATATTTGCCTGCCCAGGTGGATATTTGCAGGGCCTGGGAAGCCTGCACTCCACAGTATGGAGTCTCCCTTGTCAGCCTGGCCACCTCTCTCGGGGGTGCAGTCAGTGCCAAAGGTACTAAAGCACAGAACCTCAGAATGATTTGGGCTGGAAGGGACCCTAAAGCCCAGGCAGTCCCACTTCCTGCTGTGGGCAGGGACACCTTCCAGTATCCCAGGTTGCTCCAAGCCATGTCCAACCTGGCTTTGGACATTTCCTGGGATGAGGCAGCCACAGCTCCTCTGGGCAACCTGTGCTAGGGCCTCCCCACCCTCACAGGAAAGAGTATCTTCCCAATATCCCATCAAACCCTGCCCTCTGGCAGTGGGAAGTTATGTCCCCTTGTCTTGTCACTCCAAGCCCTTGTTTGAAGTCCCTCTCTAGCTCTTGGAGCCCCTTCAGGCCCTGGCAGGGACTCTGAGGTATCCCTGGAGCCTTCTCCTCTCCAGGTGAACACCCCCAGCTCTCCCAGCCTGGCTCCAGAGCAGAGGGGCTCCAGCCCTCGGAGCATCTCTGGGCATATCTGGACTTGCTCCAACTGGTCCGTGTGTTTCTTGTGCTGAGGACTCCAGACCTGGGTGCAAAGCAGAGGAAAAACAAAATAGACCCTGCTTTAAAGCCCTTGAACCCCGGTATTTTCAGGTTGGTCTGTTACATTTGTTAGCAAGGCCCTTTTGGCTGTGCAGTTTTGGCATCCGTTTATTTTGCTTAGTTGTGTTTTCCTTTCTTTACCTGGTGAAATCCTGCTTCATCTTTAGGTGCATTTAGAGGATTTGCTCCTAGTGCCTGTTTCTCAGATCTGTTATTGCTCATCTTATCCCTACTTGGACAGGAGTTTGGTAAGGAACAGAACACCCTAAGAGTAGACTTGGAACTTGTTGAAGGATTTGGGCTTTGGAGGCTTATGGGCAAGGTGAACCCGTGGGGATCATCCAGCTGGATTTCCAAAAGGTATTTGGCAAGGTCCCTCAGCAAAGGCTCCTGAAGGAAGGAAGCAGCCCTGGAAGAGGTGGTGAAATCCTTACAGGGGAAATTGCTTGCTAAAAGGTAAAGAACAAAAGGGAGAAGGGAAGAGAGAAGAGACTGGGTAATAAGAAAGATGAAATTTAAATGTACATAAATATAAAATGCTGCACAGGGAGAAAAACCAATTTTAACTCTATTTATAAAACAACGGGTTCCAAGTTAAGTGTCACTGTCTGAAACATCGGGGTTGTTACAGACTGTGCTGTGAAAATGTCAAAAAATGTGAAAATGTGGTCAGCAGCCATCCAGAGTAAACTGTGTGTGGCCATTGCTGGGGGAAAACAGAACAAAACAACCCCGCTCCCTCCGGCTGCCTGCAGCTGGGCAAGCCGAATATCCCAAACTTTGAGGTGTTTTGGGTGGGAAGGGACATTCCTGGAGGGTGTGGGGCTGTGCAGGGCTGCTCTCACCCAGCCCCGGAGGGTAAATCCTACAGAGAGGGGAGGGGGAGCTCTGTGCAGCCCCATCCTCTGCCTCAAGGACATGATCATCAGCAGCCTGCCGTTTTCCAAGGAGTCACCTCTGGGGCTGCCGACAGCCCCATCTCCTGCATCACCTGTGCAAGTCGGTGTGCTGACCTCTGCCAGCAAAACTGATGTATAAAGTAGAATTTCTACAGCTTTTTTTAAAAATATATGTAAGCTGGGAAAATTCCTTTCGAGGCTGGTAGCTGTTGGGAAGGTGAATCTCTCCTGAGCAGGAAAGAGCAAGTGGTGGACAAGCACTGCAGTGTCAATTCCTACCTGGAATGCTGGAAGTGCCAGCGGGCTCCAGGCTGGGTGCCTTGCTCTGACCCACCAAAGTGGCACAAAGGGAGAGGCAGAAAACCTACCACAAACCCCACCAGGCTGGTGACCAGGTTCTGGAGCTCAGGTCCTGGTGCCCTTCCCAAGCAGGTCCTGGGTGCCAGTTATTTTCCCTAAAATTAGCAACAACTTCTTTGTGAAGACTGGAAAATCCAGAAAAAATCTGGTCTCTCTGTTGGTGTCTGGGGCTGGTATTTACCCAGGCTGCTGGAGGAAAGAATTGCTGTTCCTGGAGCCCTGCCTGTATCATAGCACTGGTGCTGCTGCTGCTGCTCAGTGAGTGCTGAGCTCAGGGTCCTTTCACCAGTTATTTTCCAGTAAAGCCCCACTGGCTGCCCTGGATTGTGCTCCCCCTTCCAGCCTCCAACACGTCTCTGAGTAGCTGTTCTGGTGCTCTTTCCAGACTTGAAATCAGGGTTAGGGGCTCACATCTCCCACACACACATCATGAGGTCAAGCCTTAGTACTCAGCAATTAATCTGACATCCCCTCAGTTTTTGAGGGTTTACGGTGGCACTGCAAAAGGGCAGGAGCTCCCTGATTCCCTTTTCCCAGCCTTTCCCAAGCTTGCTTAGCAGTGCCACTGGGATGGAAAATGCCTGTTCCTCTGCTCCCACCTTGGCTGAGGTAACACCAGCTGAAAAAGAAGGAAGATCTGGGTGCACCTAATTAGAGCAGTGCAAAAGCCTTCATCCTGTTTGAAACCCTGCAGCTTCCCACTGCTCATCCCTTGTCCCCTGGGGCTGCCTGTGAGGAGCACTGAAGGACTGGGGCTTAACCCTGTCACACTTCAGTTGGTGCCATAATTGCCCGGGGCTCTTTCATCTGCCCTCTGTAATTGGGATCACTTTATCCCTGGCTTCATCCTTCCTAATCCTACAGGTAACCCCTCAGCTTGCCGTTCCCCATAGTGGAGGACTCCTGCTCAGCTTTCCAAAAACACCCCTGCCTCAGGGCAAGGAGAAGCCAGAGTCAGCTGTGCCAGTGCTGGGCAGCACCAGGATCAGATCTTCCTTCACATCCAGCACCTTCTCTGGACCTCAACCCTCCTCCTCCTGTCCTTCCTACATCCCCAACCTTCTCCAGACACCCCAAATTTCCACCCCTTTGGCCACCATGAGTGAATTTGAAAGTGTTTTGAAGAAAAGGCTTGGGATAATCTCCATCCATTTCAATCTGTGTTTTGTCAGTGCAGTGGCAGTGCAGGACACTGGGGGAGGGACACGGGCTGAGAGAGGAACTAGAGAAGGGAGGGGGTGTTTCTGTCTGTCCAGATGCAGCACTGGCATGTGGGCACTGGGAGAGGACACCAGAGCCCAAGCAGTGGTCCCAGGCACCAGGACCAGGGGCCTCAGGTCTCCTCCCTCTGCTGACTCAGTGGGGGAGACTGATGCCCTGATGTGAATGTGAGAGTTGGGGCTGCAGTGCTGCAGATGCCCCCTCCAGGCTGAGCACTGTATTCATGCACCCCATGGCCCCCTAAAGGGTCACCTCCTCGAGTGGCAAGCCCAGCGCTGCCTGCTCAGCCATTCTCCTGCTGAGCACAGGGAAGGAGCACGGTGAGGGAGCAGAGTGAGATCCCCCTTTTGAGTCCAGGACCTCCAGCACACCTGGGCACAAGGCTGGCAGAGGTGTCACACCTGATGGGTGAGGGAGGAGAACGCCCTGTCCATCACTGTGGCACATCTCTGGAACAGTAAGGGAGCCCATGCTGATCTGGCCACCCAAGGGGACACTCACACACTTTGGGGGGATGCCTGGTAACACAGGAACGCTTGGGAATTTTTTTTTCTTCCTGTAAACTTAGAGCTGAGTTTGCAGTTTGAACTCTGACCCCCTCCTGGGGGTGGTCAGAGTTCAAAGGGGAAGGTGTCACCTCCAGCCCTGTTCTCCTGAACAGTAACACATGCTGAGAAAGGCGTTGCTAATTAATTGTCTCTGCCATTTCCCAAGAGAACTGGCTCATCTCATCCCCACCGACCAGCACCTCCTCACAAAGTTACAGAACTGTAAATCCAGCAGAAGCTGTCAGGGCCTTTAGGGCACTAATTAGCTTTCATGGGTCTCACCTGGGACTTCCCTCTGTCCACATAGACCCAGGAACCACTTGAGCTCAGCCCTGGGCCTGTAGTCTGTCACTGATCTGTGCTGTGGGAGCTCAGCAGTGCCTGACTGAGCGACTGGCTTGACCTGGCCCCAGGCCCTTCTCCTCACTATGGACCTGCCAGGACTGTGTCTGACCCTGGTTACCCCCACCAGACCTCACCCCAACCTACTGTGGTCCAGACCCTGAGACTATCTCTGTGTAAATATGGAACCTGGAGGAATCCCTGTTGGCTGCAGGCACGGGACAAAAAGAAACAGAGCACAACCTGTGCCTTGGAGCCCTCTGATGAAATGCTTCCAGTTTCACCAGGAATTCACTTCACTTGAGCCCTGGGCACACACAGTCTATGTCCCAGGCCCCCACCATCTGTATCCCTGGCGTGGCTGGGCACAGCTCCATCCCATTAGTGGAAAAGGAGGAGCTCATGGGGAACATAATTATCCATGAAAGGTTTGGGTACAGTAATCAGGAAATAGTGGTCTGCAAAATCTCAAAGGGAGTGGAAAAGGTGAGAAGTGAAGCACAGGCTCAGGTGCTCATGCTCTGCAGTAAGTGGGATCCTCTGGGAGGCTGCTCTGGAAAGTGAAGGAGCTGGGCAGAGCTGGCAGGTCCTCAAGGCCAGGATCCTCGGATTGTCCATCCCGATAACCAGGTGTGCAGGTACATGTACTGGGAGATGGGCTTGAGCCAAACTGGAAATGAAGCTCACGGCTGAGCTCCGGTGCAAAACGGCAGCATGGAGAAGGTGGAAGCATGGACAGGCCATGATGGAGAGATTTGGGGATGGGGACCAGACTCAGTGGTGGGTCTATCACGTCTCTCCGGGCCGCCGGGATGACCCAGGCAGGGCACAGGCGGAGGTCGGGGCGGGGCGGNCGAGTCGAAGTGCCCGCATTTCCCACGACTCCAGCATCTGGTGCTTTTTTTTGAGAAAGTCCGAGGCCGGGCTGGGGCGGGGCAGGAGCGGGGCCGGGCCGGGCCGGGCCGGGCCGGGCGGGCCGTGCGAGGTCCCGCCCCGCGGGTATAAGTGGGAGCGGCGGCGGCGGGCGCGGGTCCCGCGGCGGTGATGGCGCTGCGCTGCCTCCTGCTGCTGCTCTGCGGAGCCGCGCTGGGACCCGCCGTCCACCTCGACTTCGCCGAGCACCGCAGCCAGGCCGCCAAGATCAAGGTCAACCCCCGCGGCAACCTCTGGGCCACAGGTACCGGGCGGGGGGAGCGCAGGGACGCGCGGGATGTGCGGGGCACGGCGAGCTCCTGCGCTGTCCTGTGCCTGCTGTGCTCTGTGCGGAGCCCCCCGCTCCCACGAGGGGAGGGGGATGCTGGCAGTGCCACGGTGGGCAGGGCAGGCGTGAAGTCACCTCCACCTTTATCCCTGGGCAGCAGGTCCAACATCCCCAGCAGACTGACCTGGTTCGGCATCTTTGTAACCCCAGATCGGCATCTCTGTAACCCCAGGGATCTTGTCAGCAGGAGCAGAGAGGGAAGTTTCCCAATAATCCCACGTGGAGTGAGGACCTGGGATTTCTGCGTTTCTCTTGACTCAGCTGGTTTAGCATTAGGTCACTCGGTGCCCCTCGTTGGTTCGTGCCGGTGCGGGGTGGCCGCTGACAGCTCAGCCGGAGCCCTGCATTGCCCCAGACACACCGTGTGTGGTGTTGCAGGTCACTTCATGGGGAAGAAAAGCGTCACAGGCTCCCCACACCTGGAGACTCCGGAGGAGCCTGCAGTGCCAATGGTCTTCGGTCCCTCCCTGCGAGCCTTGCTGGAGGACATGATGGAACTGCTGACCCGGGAGCTCCTGAAAATCCTCTTGCAAGAAAGGCTGTTGGATGAGAACCAAGGGAAATATGACCTCACTGACCAGGTGAATATTGACTTAGATGGAGGGAGGTGCTCAGAGCAGAAAGCTGGAGGAGCTGTGCTGGAGATGGGAGCACCAGCACAGCTGCTAGAGGTCCGTTCTCCTCTTTACCTTCCCTTTAACCCTTCTTAAACCACTTCTTAAGACCAACCATAAAGGGAGAGAGAAGTGTCCTGAGGCTTATGTCTAGCTAGGCAGTGACAAATAGTCCCAGGTGCTTGGGAAGGGTGTGAGGATGAGCAAGTAACACTGTGATGGAGCTGTGACAGTGGTTGTCCCCAGGGGTTGTTAATAAGCATCTGGGTCTTCCTCAGCCAAATGCAGAAGAGGATGGTGTCCTCTTTTCCAAGGACAGGGAGATCTTTTCTCCCTCTTGTTTCCACACTGGGAGACCAAGAGAGACACAGTAAGTGCAGGGAAAGGCATCTGCCAAGCAAAGAGCTTTGGCTCTGTGTCACTGTGGTTGGCATCCCGCAATGCTGAGGGCACAAAGCCTTGCAGAGGGTAGGTGTGCATTGGTCCTGCTGCTGCAGGCCGGGTTTTGGGGAGCAGGGAGAGGGCAGGAGCTCCACAGGTCCCACTGTGTATCAGCAGATCCTCAGCCTAACTGGCTTTTACCTTGAAGCTCCTTCAGCTCCTAGTGGAAAACCTGCCCCTGGGAGCAATGCACAGGCACAGATCCTCAGACAGGATGTAGAGATCAAATTGCTCAGTCCAGGAGTTTCTGCATCCACAGATGGAATTAGTCTGTGTGGCTCTGCTTGCCTGTTGCCTCCTGCACAGTTCCCTGGTGTCTCACCCTTTCCAGTCACTGCAGGAGTAACTGGGAGTCTAAAAAGGATGAAATCCTCTTCGGTCAGTCACACCTGTGCTGTCCCACTGAGCCAGATGCCCGAGGAGCTATCCAGTGGCACTGCAGGCAGGTAAAGGTATTTCTGCTATGCAGGGTTAGGCAGGGCTTGCTGCTCTTTGGCACAGGTGGAGCAGAGTTGCAGGACTGGGAGCATGAGAGCCACTGAGTGTTCAAGTTATTTTTGGACTCACTTCCAGCAGATAAAGGTAAACTGATGCATTCTAGGGAGCTGTTCCCATTGGGGAGAGGACTTTCCACAATGAAGATACAGCTGGGCATGGCTGAAGGCACCAGCTGACCCCACTCCCTGTGTAGTTTGCTGTGCTGAGCTGCTGTACTGTTTGCTTCTTGGATGCACCTGGAACGGAGATGAGGGCTGTGGAGGTTCTGGACCCTTCCCCATTCCCCTCAAGGAACTTTTAAGCAGGAGGGCACTTGTTGAGGGGATGGGAGGGCTGGTAGATGTGCTGCCCTGCCTTGTTTCTGAGCGTGTGGTGTGAATTTGGTAAAGGTGCTCCCTGGGGCTCCCCCCTGCGTAGATCACTGCTCACGTTGCAGATGTGCCTGTGCAAAGGCTGCCCTGAGTGCTGTGCCACAGGCTCCAGCTGGGTGCCAGAGCCCTGCCAGCCCTGCCAGTGCTCATTCCCAGTGCTCAGGGGCGGGTACTGGCCAGGTGTGGCACTGGGGGCCAAAGCTCTGCTGCTGGAGGGTGATTTGTCTGTGGCCATGCAGGTGCTGGGCAGTGCCTGCCTCAGTGCCCCGTGCCTCTCTAGGGCAAGGTGGGATGCCATGTCCACATGTGGCATCACAGCTGAGCTGCTTGATGTGCAACTGGCTCCTGCCCCTCATCTTCTCTTCCCAAAGCCTGAAGCCTCTCCTTGGCCAGTGCCCTGGTCCCCTTGGTCATCTTCCTGGGTGCTGTTTCTGGTTTTGCTCCTTGGGCGTCTCTGAGCACTTCATTTCCCCAACTCCTGCCTTCCTGCTCCCTTCTCCCACACATCCCCAGGCCATCCTCACATCTGTGCTGCTGTGGATAGCACAGAACTGCTTCTCCCCAGTGCCTCTAAGTGCTGTCCATGTTACACTGTTCTCTGTGACCGTATTTTTTCTTGCTCTTGTGGTTGTCACAGTACTAGTCCAAATTCCTGCCACCCTGACAGCTTTCCCCCTCGGCATGACTGTTGTTGGACACCAGATGTCAGCACCCAGCCTGAATTGTGCCATGTTCCCACCTTCCTCACAGGCTTTTTCATAGCTCCGCCCTGTGAAACTCCCGGCCCATGCCCTGCTCGGGATCTGTCACTGCCATCTCAACTTTCCAGCCACGTGTGGCAGACAGGGCTTGGCTCTCAGAGTGCTGGGGCTTCACAGTGCTGCCATGTTGCTCTGTGTGACAAAGATTGGGCTGGCAGAGGAGGATCCTTCCTCTCCTTTGTCATCTCCTTGGGTGAGTGGCATTGATTCCCCAGGGTGCAGAGACCATGTGCATGGGATGGAACAGCTCCAGGGGTAGGGGGAGAGCCCTTCTGCCCAGAGGCAGGTGCTGCCTTGTGCACTCTGGGACCTCTGTGGTCCCCAGTGCCAATCCCACAAACCCCTCTGTGACTCTCCCCTGCTGTGTTTGCTGTCTTTTTGCCTTCTCACGTTCTCTGCTGAACGAGGCTCTCCCCTGAAGCTCAGCCCAGTGGCTGCAGCCTCACTGGGATGAGGGTTCCCTCTGACATCGGGGTCGAGGTTCAGCTGTTGGAGCACACGTGGGAGACTTGTGGCTCTGTCCTTCTCGTGTGCCATGCCAAGCCAGCCCTGAAAGTGCCATTGTGCTCCAGCAGGGGATGTGTGTCTGATGTGCCCCACGGTAGCCAGCATGGGGGTGGTGGTTGTGTGCATGACCCCATGTCTCACCGTTGTGTCTTGTTTTGTAGGAGACAGGGCTTCTAACGAAGGTGCTGGAGAAGTACTTTTCAAACTGAAGAGGTGCAGCTGGGGAGGATGAGGTCTGCAAGGTCGGCTGTGTGTGGTGAACGGAGGAGAGCTTTGTCCTTGTGGGTTTCTATGGCTACATCACTTGTATTTATTCCTTCTGAACTATTGTTAATAGTGGCGGTGTGTGTGAAAAGCGGAGCCTCCCTGTATAGTTCCTGTATGTTTTGTGTTTTCTTGATGTCTGATATGCCCGTGTGAATAAAGGTGGCTCTTTGCACAGACTCTTCTGTGGGGGTAGGGAGGCAGACCCCCAGGGCTTCTGCAGGGGAATGGGGAGTGGGAGCACCTTGGGGTAGGTGAAGGGAAGCTCCTGGCTCTCAACAGCTCAGGAGGATTGGATTCAGTCCCTGCAGCCTCTGCTGACTGAAAGAGACCCTGATATGATAAAACAGCATGCTTGGGTGAGCTGACCACACCACTCACCACCTGAGCATCTTTGTGACCCTCTTTACTGGGAATATTACCAGCCAAATCTCGTCCTGGCCGTGGTGGGATTTCTGGCTCAGTCAGAGTCCTGGCCTTGTGGCACCTCAGGGTTAGCTACAGGCTTGTTGGCCTTGGCCATCAAACACTCATTCTGATGATGAGGCTGCTTTGTGGTGATGGCTCGGTGCACCCTCACCTCGTGCATGCAGTTAAACACTCACGGGGCACAGGTACAACCCCAGGGCCCTTTGTTGTGCAGGATGGCTGGAGAAGGGAGCTGGGACCTGGCTGAAATGGGTGATGGAACAGTCCCATGAGCAGACTCTGGTTCTACCCTGTTAGAGGCACGCCACGATGGTAGGGTGAGAGATCTCTGGAGACAGGGTTGCTCATGGAACACGTGGTTTATTTGCAAGGGTCATGGGGTGATAGTGTCCACCATCAGCTGCCAGCCCAGCTGCTGGCATGGTTCCAAGAGAAAGAATTTCCTGTTACAGTCAGTTTTATCCCATTCTGTGTTGAATATTCTATTTACAGTGACCAACCGGTGCGAGACACAAATCCTACAGAATTTACATACAGCCTATGAGAACGACTGGGTTTGAATAAGGCACTACCTGCTTATGCTAATCTCTGTAATCCCCTCTTCCTGCCATCTCTGCAGACCCCTTTCTGCATGGTCAGAGGTATTTCCCAGTATCCTGTCTTCTGGTCTGGCATACCTTCACATTTCAAAAACTGCTGTCATTTCTATTTCACTTACTGGCTTTAGGTTTTCTGAACCTGTGGCTAACAATCATATTTATAAAATTTCCCTGTATCACCTTCCCCAGCACTACACCTTGTGAAAGTGCTGCTCACAGAGGCACCCTGTGGCTGCCAGCCACTTGGTGGGGGGCGGTTGTGGGATCATAGAATGGGTTGGGTTAGAAGGCAAACCTTGTGGCTGTGTTCCAGGCGCAGGGACACCTTCTGCTAGCCCAGGTTGCTCCAAGCCATGTCTAGCCTGGCCTTGGACAGTTCCAGGGATGGGGCAGCCACAGCTGCTCTTAGCAGCCTCTGCCAGGGCTTCCCTGCCCTCTCAGGGAACAATTCCTTCCCAATTTCCTGGCTAACTCTGCCCTCTGGCAGTGGGAAGCCATTGCCCCTCGTCCTGTCACTCCAGACCCTTGACCCAAGTCCCTCTCCAGTTCTCATGGAGCCCCTTTAGGCACTGGCAGGGGCTCTGAGGTCTCTCCTGAGCCTTCTCTGCTCCCAGCTGAGCATCTCCTACTGTGTCAGCTTTCCTGGGAGCATCTCTGTGGCCCTGGGGATGTCCCCCGGAAGAGCAAAACAGCAGAGCCCAGAGTGATGCCATAAATGAAACCATAACCTTTCATAGTCTGCTCCCCACAATTCTGATGATAAATTCAACCCGATCCTTTGATCTCACAGGAGGAGAGCCCTTCACCCAAGAGCAGGAACCTCAGAGCCAAGGGATGAGCCAGCATCTGAAGATGCTGATAACTAGTTGAGGGATCAAAGCCATGGTAGGAGACCTTCCTAGCATATTCCCTATGCCTTCAAGGAGAGTTCAGATCCTCTGAAGCCTCCTCTTCCTCACTGGAGGAGTTGCTTGGCTGCAGCCCCTGGGAAGAGCAGCACCTTGAGCCTCCCAGGTTCTACATCCTGCTGGTGAGCAGCCCACCCGTGGCACCACCTGTAGCTGTTCCCTTTGTGAGGTCTTCATGGTCTCCTACCCACCAGCTCTGCTCAAGAGGTTTTCACTGTCCTGCAGTCATTCATGCAGGAATCCTTCCTCTAACATCTGCTTTTTTGCCCAGACTCACTGCTGTGTTCTGGGATGTGGGTGACCCCCAGCTCACCTCTTCATTAGCTGGAGTAAAGCCCTGACTTAAAACTAATTATTAGCAAGAAAAATAATGACAGTGTGGATTGTGTTTGACACTGGAGGAAACCAGATGCCCCTCAGCCAGCAGTGTGAGGGACTGACAGCCTAATGGGGATCCTGACTTGATGTGTCATGGGACCACCCTGTCAAGCTCCCTGGAGGGGGAGCAGGTCCCTGGCCATGAGGCACCCAGGTGAGATCCTCACTCTCCCTCTGATCCAGCCAGAACCTGTCTAGCTGCCTCTCTGTCTGTCTGTCTGTCCCCAGGCCCCCATAACTCTCCTTTGGTTTGAGGTCACTTGTTAACTGCTGCCATGGGCAGAACAGGCTCCCCTTGGGGAATATAAGTTAATTTATTGTCAACTAATTTCAATACTTGATTCAGGATTTGGAAATAATCCCCCCCAAGCATTTTCACACCTGGGGAAGGCACCTCCCCTCCCCTTGCCACTTTCAGCACGTCTCCTCCTCCCTGTTGTCCCTGCAGGTGACACTCAGTCCCCTGTGGAAGCAACAGCTGAAGGCAGGAGGGCTGTACCTGCTCTTTCATGGATGAGCCTTCCACAGGCAGTGTCTTCCATGGCCGTGGTCTGTCACTGTTGGACACGAAAA
>WAAE01005742.1:0-13977 GCA_013400495.1 Nicator chloris | reverse complement strand
GATCAAGTTCCAGAGAATAAGGATCATATCACTCCTTTTCCAAAAGCGGTGGAAAGGAGGAAGAAGTGAGGGCATTATAAGGGAGGGGAAACAGAGAAAGAGACCAAGATCTTTCTGTTGGTTACAAGCTGTTATTCTGAAAGATGACTCAATTGCTTGTGGAATAGCAGACTAAGCCTGCCTCACAAATTACGTTTTACTCTGTATCACCCTGTAGATTTAACTTTCAAATTTTTCTTGTCCTTAACTGCAGCTTCTGCTGTTATTTCAAGGTGATTCATATGATACAGTTTTCATTGTTCAGTCATATAAGCTTCATTATTTTTTCCCATCACAAGAAGGTAAATAGCATAACACAACATAATGTTACCAATATCTCACATATTACCTTTTCACTAAAAAGGTTTTGAGGTAAACCATCTAATTTGCCACTGATATCACAAGGCGATACTCATGAAACAGGATATTAGTGGATTGTTCCATTTTTTTTAAGTGTTAAGGTGGAACCCTGACCTAACCTTTGGTGACATGCTGAAGAGATACATCCTTCAGGGACATGAAAGGTGTTTCAATGGAGACAGCACTAGCTAAAATAATAGTAAAGGTTTTCTTTCTCAGCTTGAGAACAGAAGCAGAGACTATAATGTTCTTTTTGTCAGCACAAAGACAAGGTCTTGCAGATTTGGCAGAATGAAGACACAGATCTCTTTTCAACTGGAAAAGCTCTTTAGCAGTAATTCTGTTGTATTGTAAGCAATTCATGAAGCCTTTCTTGAATTTCAGATCATTTGCTCAGTCTCTCGAAAGCAGTTAAAGAGCCAGCTAATAATAAAGGCTTTGCTTGAATAATGTATGACTCAGGCTTAGTATTTCTATCATGGTCACAGCCTACAGGGAAACAAGCTTCTAAATCTTTTCATCTTTACAGTGGCTGGTAAGGATATCTTCTGTCATAGATACTTAAAAAATGGATATGAACCCTAAATTTTACTTTCAATTTAGTGAGTGGAAAGACTTTTAATAATTTTAGTTGCAACAATGTATTCTTCCTTTTCTCACCAGTAATTCAGCTTTTTTTTTTAACTTTAAGAAGCAGAAAATGCTTTTGGTATGAAATTAAATCAATTTAGTTAAATAATGCTGAGGATCAAACTGGAGAGAGGATAAGTAAAAGGGCAGAAAGTTGTCAGTTCAGTAAGGTTAGATACATCATCTGTTTTTACGTGTCTCACCTATTGTGCCTCTTATTGCTTCTGTGGTGATCTATGTGTTTGCTTCCGTCATGAAACCCTAGCACCTACTCTTATCATCACCTAATTTGCACAGAAACTATGATGAATGAAAAAAAATGAAAAGACAAAAAAATATATGTCCCACAGTGCTAGTCAGATTTCACTGCAGAGGAACTAGAGATCTTTGAGGGGAATACCAGACTAACAAAGCTGAGAGAATCCCTCTTTTGAAAAGAGAGCACTATTTACATCAGGCATTTCTAACCTGGCAATTAAGGATAAATGCACAAACTATGTATCAAAGCTAAAGTATACAAGCAGGAAAACCTAGAAAGGGGAATGGGAAAGAATTGTGTAGGAAGTAAAAAAGGTATTTGACAAATAAGGCTGACAGCCTGATGACTTTAATTCTTCACTTACACTTAGGACCTGCAGAACTTGGAGATTGCCTCACTGGAAATACTATTATTAAAGAAAATGCAATAGGAACAACAATTTTGTGGTCGAAGTTGTGTTACCCTCCTTCCATGGTTGTTTTTGTTCCATTTCTTGATTTCTTCATAGTGTCCACAGAAGAATGGGTGAGTCTCTTGATTTTGTTTCTCCATACCTGTGTGCTCTTCTACACTTTTGCATCTTATCTCTCTTGCAAAGTGGTATGTGTACATAATAACACATACCTACCAGTTTAAATAGAACACTGAGATTGTAACACAATCATTAAACAATCCTTCCTTTGCCCTTCAAAACTCTAAAAAGCATGTCATTTAAACAAATTGAAAAAGCAAAAAATCTCTCCACCAAACCGAGGGTTTATTTTTGTAGTTCGTAACATAAGCGATCACTTTTAGGTACTATTTAAAGGACATACATATTGTTATCACAAAACACATACTGACAATACAATAATTAACTACATGAACTTCTTACATGAAACACAAGTAGCACGCATGCTTGCTTTTCTTGTAAGACTCAATCGTTGCCTTTTTTGCATGACTATACAGGTATCTGTCACTTTGGTTAGTGCTGGTATCATTCTGCCCTCCCCTGTGTTTATACATGTCAGGTGGGACACACACATCTCAATTACAATGACATAACTGTAATTTTTTTCTTCATGGTAAGCAACAAATAAAATATATGACACTAAACAACTAGGATAAAAGAAAGATGCACGGCCAACTAAGTATTTACATGTGTATTAGTTAGCCGTAACTCCTGGGATTACGGAAAGGAGGAGTAATAGAATAAAGGATCAGGTAGCCAAAGACTTAGTAACTACAAAACACTTGAATTAAAGATACTTAGGTATGAGTCCTTGTGCTCTGTGCAAACTTTCTGAATGCTGAACTGTTGAATCATTATATATTCTCAACATATTTACAGTGTATGTATCTTACAAAAAAATTAGTGAAGAGCACTTACCTCAGTTTACTTACTGCATAACACAGCTGCAAATATTTATGGCTTTTGGCCCCACTGTGGCAGTTACATCTCAAGGAAACAACAGACTATCTGACTTTTCTAGTAGAGGTTCTATGACAGCAGTAAGTTATTCTAAAGCACTGTAAACATGCAAGACATTTCTGTACAGAAAGATTGATATATATATACAGAAAATAAAGGAATATTTGTCCCGTTGAAAAGAAAAATAAGGAGATATGAGAAGATATGTGCTGAGAAAGGCAGTCAAAAGACCCAGAGCTCAGACCTTCAAATTTTTGTGTGGTGTTTCCTTAAGAAAATCTCTTTCCTAGTATGACATCTCTTTCCTACTGGCTGAGTTTCCCTTTGGAAAAGAACATCACCATCAGCACTGACTTAGTTTTATCAGTTCTATAGCTTGTTTGATAAATTCTGATCAAGGTACCAATACTCACATTATTTTTTATAAGCCACAGGTTGCCGAGAACAGTCTGCTGAATCTCTGCTGCGTCCCGACTAAGAATATGAATTGGTGAAATCTCATGACAGGTTTAAAAACCTAACAAACAATTTGACTGGCAGGTAAGAGGGCTAACGAAGGGAAATATTACATCCAAATGGAAAAAATTACCCTCAGAAATTAGCTTCAAGACAAAACAAGAACACCAGACATGTTAAGCAAAGATGATAAGGACAGCACTCTTGTACACAAGAAATATTTTGTCTATGCTCACTCAGAGGATGAAAGACCTGTGAAAAACTAAACAGGTGGAGAAATAAAAAACTATATACAGCAGCATCACAATATATTTTATAATAGTGAAGTTATTGTCTCTTTCCTTCTTAGAGATAAATTTACACACTTTGCCTACACTGAAGTATCATCCTCTGTAAGTAAAGAAATCAACGAAAAGTATGGGTTCATAATGCTCCTTTGAAAACAGTATGTGCTGTCAGAACATAGAATAAATAGTTTGCAAAGTCATCTAGTGTCACATCCTACTGAAAGCAGGGCCAAATTGCATCAGACTGCTCAGGACTATTTGAGTTATCAGTATCTCCAAGAATGGGTATTTCACAGCCTTTTGGGTGCCTGTCTAGTGTGCAGCTACCTTCATGGTGAAAAAACAATTAACACAGGACTGGAATTTCCATCATGGCTTGATGGTCTTGCAATACTTCTAGGTGTTGCCAATACAAAATATTTAATACAAAAAGCGATAATCTATTGGATATTCAAATTATTGGAATCCCTGTCATCATATAGTTTTTGCCTACTATGAATTTTTTTCAAAGAATGTCACAAAAGCTTGGAGCCAAGTTACTGTGTTTACCTCTAAAACACTTTATTTGGCAAGGACAGAATAACTACCATGACTCTCTCTGTGACAAGTTGAGAAGCTGATGTCTATCAAAGTACTGCCAGATAAGAACTAAACTGTAACTCCTCTTATACAACTTTAGACATCTCATTGTTTGATGTTTAGTTTAAGTTATTAATGTAGTTTCCATGAGGAGGCAATGAGAGGAGAGGCAAGGGAGAGATAAGACATTTCAGAGTTACTCAGGTCACTTTGAGCTATTTACTTTCAGCAGTTCAGAAGATGGTTTGACAACTGTTGCCAATGCTAGGAAATGCAGCACAATCTGTCTTTAAAATGATGAGTCATTTTGACAGCCACTATTATCTTCTTCTACAATGGCTCTGCTAATTCTCTCTCTTGCTATTTTATAGACTTATTTTTGACTTGAGAAAATAATTGAGAAGCTCAGTTAAGCATCTACAAATCTCTCATTCTTACTTTCATAATAAAAATATCCCTGGCTTTAGTATTATTCTACAGCTAGATATGAAAAGCACACTACAGGAGCTTTTAACATGACAGGAAATGCAACAGGTTCATTACAAGACCTTTATTACAATTCATGACAGCACTCTGTCTTGTCTTTACCTAGTTTTTTATTGATGAGATACTACCAGGAGAAAGAGTAGTTACAATCAGCACAGATACAGCCCTAATCAGCCTGTGCCTTCACTGAGCAATGAGGTTACTAAGTAGACTATTCAGTAAATTATCAGCATTTCTACATCTTCCTTTCAGTAGGCAGCTAATTGAGTATGAAGTGATTAGAGAGATGCATTTTCACTGAAGTGAGGACATCTCCTTTCACTTCCAAGTCTAGTATTTCCTTTTATAAAGGTGGGCATCTTTTGAACGATATTTATCTACCTTTTGCTATTGTAGTGTTTTAGGACTGATACTCCCCAATTTAGTGCTACCACTGACATTCTCCCAAACCACAGACCACGCTCTCTCTCCCCTGCTCCTCTTTTGTTGGGGCAGGCTGGAGTTGAGAATTGGAGGCACAAAAGGTGAAGATCACGGGTTAAGATAAGAACAATTTACTGGAAACACCAATGGGATAAGAAAACTAATAGTAACTGCAACACTATTAAGAACATATCTTGTCCAACAAATATGTCTAATAACATTACTAAGTTTGCCCACTCATCTGACTAATGACAGTTTTTTTAAAAAGAATCAGACTTTTAAATGGTGAGGACATTAGTGATACATACCTGGTAAGACACACTTCTGTAAGAGTGATGATAAACAGAAATAGAGCTGCTTTTTAGCAACTGGAAACCTATCTATAGATATATATAATTCATTTTACAGTTTGATGCTTGTTGTGGTTTAACCCTGGACATCAGTGAAGCCCCACAGTACTGCTGACTTGCTCATCCCTGGTGGGATGACCAAGACTACTGAAAGGGTGCTAGTGAGAAAACTCCTGGGTTGGGGTACAGACACTTTAACAAGTAAAGCAAAAGCCATGCATGCAAACAAAGCAACACAAGGAGTTTATTCACCCCTCCCAATGGGTAGGCAGGTGTTCAGCCATCCCCAGGAAAACAAGGCTACCTCATGTGTAATGATGACTTTGGAAGACAAATGCCATCACCTTGAATGTCCTCACCTTCCTTCCTCTTCCCCCCTCTTTATATGTTGAGCATGATGCCATATGGTCTGGGCTATCCCTTGGGTCAGCTGGAGTCAGCTGTCCTGGTTGTGTCCTCTCGTAACCCCGTGGGCCCCCTCAGCACCCTCGCTGGTGGGGTGGGGAGCAGAAAAGGCCTTGACCTTGTGTGGGTTTACCAATGACTAAAACATCCCTGTATTATCTACGCTGTTTCCAGCGCAAATCCAAAACATAGCTCCATGATGGCCACTATGAAGAAAATTAACTCTACCCCAGCCAAACCAGGACAGTATTTTGTCTTTCCTGAACACCCAGGCATGCCCCAAAAGATTGTTCTTTTCCTAAAACAAGCATCTGTGTATTTGTGCAATACAGTACCTTTCCGATGAAACTGCAATGATCCTAGCAGACATATGGACTTTAGCATTTCTGTTGTGTACATTTCTAAGCAACACTGCAACTGGATATATAGTCTACAGATTTCAGGATGGATTTCACCATCTTCTGGGCTGCAATAAAAGAGAAAAATGTAGTTAGGAATGAGACTAGAAGAATGTGAGGGTCATAAAATCCACTTCTTTACTGTTGCAAGCAACCACATCAGAATCTGCTTCACAAACTATTAAGCTTTTTTCTACCAAACAGTATTTACAAACAATTCTTTAGCTCTATAGAACTCTAGGCTTAATATAGCTGACCTTGGCCTGTCTTTGGTAAGATTGCATATCCTTATTATCTCCTCTGAATGTTTTTGGAAAACAGGTAGATAAGTGACTGAGATATCTTCTCTTTAGAAGCTTTGGATAAGTATTTTCTGTGAGACTGAAGCCTTCTTTTGCCATCCAGTTTCAGTTACCCTTAGTCTTGACAGAGATGCAGGAGATTACTGAGCTACTTTTAGTGGTACCTGTTCAGGTTACAAATCCTGTATCAAGCATAATCAATCCTACTTGAAGACACTCTCATCAGAAATAAGTCAGTTTTAGCCTACTTGTTCTACACATTCTGCCTAAACTTGTTTTCCTCCATATTTAAATTAGTAGTGATGTGATATTGCACTATGAGGAGAATGGGATGCATGAGACTTTTTTCAGGAAAGTAGTAACAATCTTGGAAAAAAAACCTGAAATCCACACTTAATTGCTTAGGATACCAAGAAAATAATTCACACAGACTCGGGAACCAATTCTCATGCCTGGTTGTAAAATCAGACATGAAGTATCACTTTTGTAGGCTGGAATCTAAGACGTGGAAAGCAGTACAATCACCAATGCTTAAACAGGAAAAAAATTAGGCCAAAAAAGAAAAAAACAAAACCAAAAACACACAAAAGATTGAAGAGAAATTATGCTGGAATTGGAAGAGACAAAGGATGATTGGTTCCACCTGCCAATCCTTTACAAGATAGGTGTCATCAAAGAGGCAGGAAATTACTGGAGCATAAATTACAATTGCTGTGATCTGTTACTACAGGAGCTACACCAAACACATGGTAATAAACCTACTCATCCCAGGAGCTTTATTTCTTTTGGCTAGACTATAATACGTTTACTTCTCTTAAGCCACATCTACTTTTCTACTTCTGAAGTGAAGTCTTGAAAATTTGTTGAAAAATTATCATGCATGATATGTTCTGCATCTTATACAGAATAGAGAATAAAGCTATGGTGCAGAACAAAAAGGGTTCAACCAAAATTCTGCTTCGCCTGGACCCCCACCCTCCCTACCNCCCCCCCCCCCCCCGCCCCAATGTGTGCATCACTTACTGTTGCAGTCCTTTTCTCAATGAGCACACAGCTATTTCCTTTAAAGGAAAAAACCTTACGAGTGTAGAGTTCCATTTACCTTCCATATTTAGGATGCAGGTCCAAAATTTAGGTCTTCAAACTTACTGCTTATTTCATGCAATTCCTAAGTCCTGAAGCCCCACCAATAAACACACAGGCCCATTCAGTTTCTGCTTAAGTTTCTGAACACTTTCCTGTGACCCAGGTTTTTTTCTGTCCTGAAGCCATTGACTTGTCTATTCCACCTGAAGGGGATTTGCCCATACATGTTCTTATGCAAAGTGGAACCTGCAAAAAATTTAAGCCACCAGAGATGGTAATGATGACCTTTTTCTGCTCAATGATGAGAGCTCTTTTGATGAGGAGATACAGTTCTACTCCTTTTTCTCATGCAAGTCCAGCCAAATCTATCTAGCTCTTCTGAAAACTAGGATCATTTAACCACAAGTCTATCCCTAAGAGAATAGACCCTACATTGTGACAAGGTAATTTCCTTGTAGCAGATTTAGATAAACTTAAATATGGCTGTTTTCTTTTTCTCTGCACTATTTCAGTAGTTAGAAATCCTCAGACCCTCTCAGAAGCCATGGTTACTACAGGAACTTTGTTTGCAATATTCATTTATAATTTACAATGTTCCTTTCTAGATGTCACTGACAAAAAGATTTCAGGGACTGCACACAGTTGTAAGGAAACAGTGTTTTCCTTATCCAGCTATTCAATTCCTATGAAGCAAAAATGGTGAAAACCTTTCTTTAAAACATTTTTGCTCTTAGTGACAGAATTTGAATTGTGCAGACTAGGAAGTGGCAATTATAAACTAGATGCTGCACTCATGAGCCAATTAAGATTTATTAGTAGCTTCCTATTTACAAATAAGTTGGAAGATTATTCAAAAGCATAGGAATAGGCATTTAAATTGACTATTTTTCTGTCATAAATCTAATGTGGGTTTTTTTGCAAACTATATTTATGAACAGCGTGAGAGTAAGAACTAGAAACATAAATAATACATACATGTTCTGACCCATTCTTGTTTTCTCAAGAATATGGAACATTTCTAACTAGACTACAGGCAAAATTCTTGTCTTATTTGCAGATCCAGAGTAACAGCAGTGACATTCAAGAAAAATACTATAGAGTTTTTACAATGAGAAGTGTTTCCAGCCCAGACTGATTGTCCCAAATTATTTAATTGGAGTTCAATTGTAATGACCACAACAATTCCATTAGCTTGCAACCAAACAATTTGCTTCTATGCATGTATATAGCATTTTCACCTCAGAAAGCCAAATGCTCTGATATGAATGCCCACAAAGATTTCTTTTATAATCCCTGAATTCTGTGTACAGGGCTTACCATTTCCTTTTTAAGTATCATCAATTTTTCTATGTCTGTGTGTACAACGCTATGCCATAAGAAATGCTGAATGGGGGACTAGTACAGACATAAATTTCAGAATTCCAGTTATGATACATTTATTATTAACTATTATTAACTATTATTTAATGGTTATCTACAAAATTAGGATTTATATACAAAGAAAAGTTTGTGCCAACTTCTACTATTATCCCACAAGTCAGCTGTTCAATTAGTCCAGCTGATTTTTTTATGAAGACCACTTAAGTTATTCAAGAGAAATATTACATAACACAATCTTATACAATGCTGTGCTAAGTTGTGTTTGCAACAGAGCTATTTAATAGCTTACGTGCAGCTGGATATATGAGAGCTAGCACAGCACTGAGTACCTGCCCATGAGACACAGACCAGCACCTCATTGTTGGCTGTATAAAATGCAGTTACAAAAGTGAAAATTCTGTGTTACTCCTATATAAAACAGGAACTTAAGTTATGCAGTTTATCAGGCTGCTATTAAAAGTATAATTTTTTGTACAAACAAACTTAAGTAAGTCTATAAAATCTATAATGAATCTATTACATTCTCATGCTTTAACCACTGGTAAAATTGATGTATTTCTTTCCTGTATTTCTGCTGGTTAAAAATCATGCAATGTTGTTCAATTCGATATGTTTATAAAGCACTGACAAGAAGTGGAATTTCTTTTCCCTTTTGTATTCCTAAACTGAGATTTAAAATAAAACCTACAGATGGAGCTCTTACACCAACTATATAGTACCCAGTATCATTAAGAGAGGTAAATGCAGTTATTTTGGTAATTATTTTAAAATACAAAAAATACAAAAAAAAAAAACCAACCAAACAAACAAACAAAAAAAACCCATTAAAATGCTCCTCCTTAAATGCAAAGAAAAAGAGGAAAAATTCATTAAAAAAAACCCCTCCAAAACAGTTGACAGATTATTTTACTGTACTGCCAAAATATTGGTTACAATTGAGAAACACCTTGCGATTTTCCTGAATTCCCACAGGTGCCTAGTATTCACAGTTGCACTATTGAAATTAGTGACATTTAAGTGAAATTAAGTGAAATGTAAGACTACTAAAACTGAAAAATTATTACAGTCTAACTCCCAATTTAACTTAAAAATTTTACTCACATATTTACAACAGAACAGCATTTTACTTTAAGCATCAACAACATGAAAAATATAGACAGATGTACAATCTGTGGTTAAAAGAGCAGCTAAGCTGTATGAAGGGTTTGATAAACCTTTTTGTAAAAGCATTGTTTTGACAAATTCTACACTTAAGTCCAAAGAAAAGTATTAATAGTTCCAGAATATTATAAGCTGAATGAACTCTCCAGACACACAAGGAAGATTGTTTGTCTTCAAAAGCCAAAGGAAAATAAAGGTTTGTCAAGCCAGAAGTGAAAATTAAATCATCAAATTCTGTCTTATGATCCATATATGTACTTCCCTTGAAAAATAATGTAAGTTGGCTTGATGAGCTGTGAAAAATCACTGTCCACAAATACTGCCTGTAGATTGTATTTTAAGTTAGAATCTGAAACATCGTGGTTTAGAAATATAAAGCAGTAGAAGGATAAAAAAGATGAAAAACAACTCACCTCAGATATATGGTTCTTCTGTTGGGATAAGAAGTGCAACAAATACTGCAGAGGAGATACACTTAATCCCCTTACTTACCAAGTACCAGAAGCCCCTCTGATTACAGCTCAGGTTCAACAGCCTACTAAACCTGCCTCTGCTTTTGTATCTTACACAGATTGTTTATTTCTTTATCATGTACACATCTTTGAAGGCAACAAAAGACTGGTGAATTAATTTTGAATATAGGTAGAAAAGTTGTCCAACAATGATGTTTTCTTCTAATGTTGTGTTCCTCCCTTTTGCTGGGGTTATTTTTTAAAGAGAGTACACAAACTATTGTCAGCTTCAGTGCCATGTGTTGGTTTGCTGTTCTCTACTTATGCAATACTGTGATACAATTGCTATTCCACACCCCAGTCCAGCCAGGGAAAAAACAGGGCTTGTTCTTTCTAGCAGACCCATAAATTACTGCAATGCTATTCTTACTAAATCAGATTATTGTTTTGAAGCAGTTACAACAGTGCTCACAATAACAGAAGATGTGATCAGATTTAGTTTTGTTAGAACAGTGTAAATCTCCAATAACTCTGACAAGGCTGATGGAGTCAATCTGAGTATATGATACAACCAGCAGAAAAAACCACAATGCAGTGACATGCATTGTAGACATTGCTAACTCCTAGGCTGGTAACATTTTAGATATTTCCATGCTAGAACAATTTAGATACATATAGATACAACTTTTTTTTTTTTTTTAAACATAGTTTTGAAACTATCAGAATCACAGACCAGAATTTTCTAGACTTCTTCCCTCAGAAGTCACTTTTAATGGCTGAACTAACTCAAGCATGGGCAATAAGAAAGCTACCAGAGCACTATCCAAACTATTCCACTAGAGGACAAAACCAATTAGAAATCACTCAGTAAATCTTCTTGTACACAAGTAAAACAGCACTGAAACAAGAGATTTCATTAAAACTCACTCCACTCTAGGTAATAACTCTAACTGTGTTGGATGCAGTTACAAGGATTTGGTAGTGATGGTGGCAACAGAGTGCCCTTTGTGGGATGAGGTGAGGGTCTTCCCTGTGCTGGACACAGCCAGTTCCTGCAGCTCTGCAAGGGATCGTTGGTAGGACACAGCTGAACCTATCCGCTGATCGAAAAACTTATTTTTAAAAAGGGCAAAAATAGCCATGGGGAGAAGAGGGGAAAAAAAAAAACACTAAGAAAAGAGAGAGGGAATATCAGGGTAAGAGAAAGGAGGAGGTTATCCATGGCAGAGCAGATCTTCAGAGCACACCAGAGCAGATGGGTGTTCCTGAAGGAACTGCCACCTGCGGGGAACCTATGCTAGAGCAGATTTTCCTGACAGGACTGCTGCCTGCGGAGAAGCCCACACTAAAGCTGAGGAGAAGTGTGAGGAGGCAGGAGAAGCAAAGCAGATTGGTTATGGACTGTAATACTCCATTCCCATCCCACCTGCACTGCTTAGGGGGTAGGTGGAGCAGTCTAGAGTGAAGTTGAGCGTGGAAGCCAGGCAGAAAAGGTGCTAGCTTGATGTTTCTTTTCTCTTCCCATTACTTAAATTAGTAATTATTTTTATTTTAATTGGCAATAAATTAGGGTAATCTTTCCCAAGTCAAGTCTGATCTACAGACAGTTGATGTCCCTATCTTTATTTCCACCAAATCTTTCTCATTCCTGTTCTTCCTGTCTTCTCCCCATATTTTGCTGAGGAGTGAGCAAGCAACTGGGTGGGAGTTTGGCTGTTGTCTCAAAATAAGATACCACTTTAGCTAAGCTTAAAATCCCCAGCAGGATATTTTTAAGTACTCAGAATTCCAAATGAAATTGCATGTCTGTCTTCAATTATGCTTTTGAGTTCTCATAAGATTAAAAAAAAGTAGAAAAGGCAGGGCTTGACCACCACACCTTAAGCCCATTGTTCTTTCCTTCATCTGTCTGTCCGTTGCTTCTACTTTAGAGAAATCCAGGAGAATTCTGCACTAGCCAAACATGAGCCGAACAGGGCCTTTTTCTCTGCAGGTTATCAGACAACCAGTTGACAAGGTAGTGTCCAGTTAAATGAAAGAAAACTTTGGTTGAGCTCTCAAGTCAGCCTTGTTAGCTTTAGCCCCAGCTGAACAAAAAGTAGCCTCAAATTACATGATACTAAAGAACAGATAAATCCAAACCATGACACAGATCTTCCAGAAAAGATCTGTGCACACCAAGAAGGAGACACTGACATTAGCTGTATATGCAATAACTCTTAAGCTTATCAAAGAAATTCCTATTCAGAACACTGCCTTGTCAGCATCAACAAGTTGTTCTCAAATGAATTTGATAAAAATGTAGAGAAAGCACAGATAAGTTTGTGCCATCCAACAGGCTGAAGCCCAGCCTCTTTTAAATTCTCTGCAGGCAGCTGAAAGTCACGCTGCCCATGGATTTGCCCTTTGATTTTAGTTAAGCTTCTGTGTTCTTTAAAATGTCCCTTAATCACTCACTATTTGTTACAGAAAGATTTATAAATTCTACCTTTCAAAAGTCTGAAAAACATAAATGGATTCATACCTACACTTCCATCTAGTTCCTTTGATTAACAGTTTTGCAATAATTTTACGAAACCTAGTATCTGATGTGAGGTCATTTATGAAAGTGGTTCTAATTGGTGTGGACAAATAGGGTCAAACTTTACAGAGAGCCTGAAGGAGAGTCAGATGCTTCAGGTATTTGATGCTGTAGGATCTAGGTCACAATGAACTAGAAACACACTGGATTTAGAAGGAACTCTGCTGCAGGCAAGTGATGCTATCTGATGTTGATCATTCACAGGTGATGCACGAAACCAGATGATTCCTCATATTTGTGACACTTCCTTTTTCCGTTTGATTTCTGTAATTAGTACCTTTTTTGAATATAAATTTCAATTTTTTTTTTCTAAAAGGCATTCCATAAAGCATTAGAGTGATCTGGATACCTGTTATCTGTTCGTAACTCAGATTTTTGGTTTTCCATACTTCAAAATGAGAAAACCAGGGTGGCTGCGAAGATATGTTAGAATGAGAAGAGGCAAGGAGCAATGTATTTGCTTTTCCTCAAAAATATGACAAGCCACCTCTTAAACTGTTTAAGCTGAAGTGAAGATGGTCTTTAAGTTTCACTGTGATTTGGATAATAGCTAGATTGCATTAACTGTTACTGAAAAAAATCTATACATTTTCGTAATCTTTATTTTGTCCATTGGTCAAATAGACCAATATTGTGACTGCCACAATTCTAAACTGAAAGGAAAATAGCACATCCAGTAGATATTACTAGGTTGCTCAGAATAAGGTAGTGTTTGGGATTTTTTATGTATCAAATGCTTCTAGGAGTGCCTCAAATATGTCATGCTTATTATACCTCAGAATATTTATCTTTTTTTAAAAAAAAGAATGTTCAAATACCTCCATATGAAAGTATTCCAAGTGAAAAAGAAATTGTTTTATAGAATAAGTAGAAGAATCTCACACAGCTCCACCATATACTTCACAGATCAAATCTGTAAGAGTAGTTAAAAA
>WAAE01005739.1:0-19574 GCA_013400495.1 Nicator chloris | reverse complement strand
TTTTTTTTTTTAAATAATTATATAAAAATTTCAGCATCTGACTTCCTGACTGCTTGTAATCCTTTCTCGTGTATTAAGTTACTGCTAATGAGAATGCTAATGACTAAAGTTAAAAGCAGAGCATGTTGAACTTGACATGAACCTTAATATCTTTTCCAGCTTATTTAAGGATTGTATTGTGAATTGTGTATTGTTTAATTGGTTGCTCGCTGATTAAAAGTACTGAAATTACTGCCATTGCTTTGTATACCTTTTGGATATCTTAATAAATTTGTTACTTTACAAATTTGATGCAAAGTTAAAGCTTGAGGTGGGATTTCTAACTCTTAGTGAGACTTTTTCTTCCTGAAGGCAAAAATTTATTGCTGAAGACATAAGACAACTGAAATCTGTTTATTGTCAAAGCCTTACTTTGTTTGTTTGGGCTTTGGATAAAGCTAGAGTGGCAGATGAGATATTTCACTATAGTGCTAGGTGCTACAGCCTTACAGAAGTTCCAGTGCTCTTTGAGCTTGGTTTTACATTTAGCTTTATTCTGCTTATTGCAATTCTGCAATTAAAACAATTCTGCACTGAGCAAAAGCTTAATGCATGAAGATTTGGTCAGCTTAAAGAAAAGACCTCAAATACTTCTTGTTCTGGTAGTAGGTTCTAGTGTGGTTTTGTTACCTCTGATATTTTTTATTCTTGTCCTGTACAAATGTAGATTTGGTAATTACAGGTAGTAATTCCAGTCAGAGTGGTCACTGAGGAAGAAGCCACGGTGACTTAAGAGAACTTTCTTTTCAGGGTGACTGACTGAATATATCCCTACCACTTGGTTTAGGAGACTTGTCCTTACTCCAGCGATGCTTTGGTCTTTATTCCTAGTGTTTTACCTAGGGAAAAAGAGGGCTATTGTGCTATAGCCAATAGATCTTCGTTCAATTTTCCTCCACTCAGTAAAATAAAAATAAATCTGAATTAATTCTTCTGTCAAAATGACAGACCAGTGCTAAGTAGTGTTCCAAAAGTTGAGTGTTGTCAGTGAAGAAAAAGGTTAGAAAATTGAAAATACTACTCTATTATAGAGTCATGCTATGCCTTCCTCTCAAATATAAATATTTCTGGTATATGCAGTATCAAAGAGTATAGTAAGACTATGTTTCTCTGTATTTTTAATGAGACTCAGAATTTCCAGCATTTCTCTCCCCCACTTCTTTTTTTTTTTTTAATTTATGTTTGCCTTACAGTATGAGGCAGATCTATATAAAACCACAAGTGTAACTGAAAATCAACAGGAAGAAAGTGTTTTCTTCGTCACTCATTTCACTTACTCTCTTTATTATCAGATGACAGGGTTAAAAATAAAAAAAGGATACTTTCAGATAGTGTGGAACTTAACTACAGAGCTGACTGCCACAGAATATCCAGCAGCTAGGAGAGATGTTCTTTTTGAACCAGGAAATTCCTGAACAGAGATTGTAAAGTTCAAGAGTATGCTAAAACACATTCATATGCTTTTTCTTTTTAGGCATTCCTACTGGCTTCTGCTGTGGTGAATACTGTGCTAGGTAAGTTTTCCGTCACAGCTACTTTGTTTTCTCTCCATCAAGTCTCATGAACTATTGATATTTAGGGAGTTAAAAAAGTTCAATTCCCTTAGAAAAATAAAGGTTTTTTTAATGTTGTATGTTAATGTGATATAGAGTTCGCTGTCTTCCACCTCACTTAAACTTAAGGAAATGCATGGTATGACCTGGTCTTGGTATGTATCATGGTATCTAACACTATTAGGCTTTTGGGGAATACTTGGACCATTAAACAATGCTCCTCCTAAGATATGGGATAGAATGCTAGTGTCCTTGTGTGTATATAGCTGCCTTTGGTTTTTGATTCTCTCTGTCACTGGTACTAGGGTGTTCTTCTTGAAGTAACTGATAATTGTTCTGAGCAAAGTATTCACATTATTTTGAAAGACTTATGATGAAATAGGATTTCTTAGCTATATCTGTTCTGGGCTCAGTGCAGATATAATGCGAGTCGCTGTTGGGTATTGTTTTTTTGAGGTTTGGCCATAGCTCCTGGGGTAAGCAATTTAGCCTTCAATACTCAATTAGATTGCTATGTCAGCTTCTGTACCTGTTGCTGGAGAGCAGTGAAACTGAAAACTTGTCTGGACATTCTATTCAGTGGCATTTTGATCTCAAGAAAGGAAGCACTTCCTTTGGAATAATCTCTTGTCATAAGTTCAGCCTCTATGCTCTGCAGTTTGGCAGGTGCCCTGAAATAGAGGTTGGGTGAGCTGGCTTGGTTAGAATAAGGCAGACTTAAAGCAAAATAAAGAAAATGAAAAGAGACAGTTGAAGGCAAACCTTTGGAGAATGATCTCTTCAAAGCACAGAAGAATTTGTGGGTTTTTTCAGATAGCTGTGCTCATCAAAACATTACAGTTCCTAAGCCATGTTTTGCAGACAGATGACACACTGAGGTATATAGTATGAGATGCAGACAAGTAATAAAGAGCTTTTGGTTCTGACTGGATGCAGGCACTTGTCTGAGCATATTGTCTGTCATAAATCTACTTTCAATAAAAAAAAGTTCACTTCAATTGTATTCTTCAAGAAGATTAATGATAACAAGATTAAGTTTTGAATGCTCTTTTCATGTGTTCCCTCCATGGTGTGCTGTGATTATCCTGTTATTGTTTGTACACTTTTACTTCTAGGCTTCATCTGTATGAGAAGCCAACAAGTTTTCGTACCGATGAAAGCTCAGGACTACTTAAGGCTTTGTAGCTTTTTGAACTTTCAGTGGACTGTTAGGTACCCTAAAAAATACTTGCTGCACTTTGAAAAGAGAAGCTATTCTATGCCCAGAGAAAATTACTAGTAACTTTTCTCCTAATAATTTTGACGAGGCCCAAGAATATAAACTTCTGACTGCAGTGTACCTAAACATAACTTCCCACCCTGTGTGGGATGTACTGTTGCAGAGGGTCATTCACTGGATGAATGCAGTGTGGCATTTACTGATAAGAAAACACATTGTATCGATCACGCTTCATAGCCGATCTTCTGCAATTGCATGACACAAATCCATGACCGTGTGCTCCTCAGTTCGTTACTATGTTTTATTTGTTTATCAGACCCTAATATGAAAGCTTTTCAGTGCACAAATGTGGCTGAATACTAACTTTAAAGATGAAACAATGTCTCTCCAGCTCAGGGTTTTTTGAATGTTAGATGCAATTCAGTCGGTCTACAAGTATGGAAACTAAAGGAAAAAGTAATAAAAAAAATCTACAGCTCTGTCCTGGCATTTTTGCCAGTGTACTATGTAAGAATACATAAAATTTGCTTCCTGATGATGTGAAACTGTATAACTGCTTTGCCATTTGTCCATAAACAAGGAAAGAACTGGATCTGAAGACATTATAAATGCTTTTGGCACTTGATGAGGAAGGATATCATCCCATCTGGTTTTGGTAGTCATTGACCTCTTGTACTAACTTCCAGAATGGCTGCTAATCTTCCTAAAATTACTTGGAATTTCTATGCTGATGTTGATAGTGTCATTTTGGAGAGTTCTGCAGATAAACATTAGTGTTTGAGAAGCAGCATTTGTATAAAAACTTTCATGAATAAGACTGATTTTCTGCCTGCTTGAGGATTCCTTGGGAGCTTAATGTGAGATTTGTTGAAAACTGGCTTTTAAATGAAAGTGAGGATACTGCTTCTTTAACAGAACATTAGAAAAGCTAGAAGCATAAGGTTTTTATGCAATGGAAATTCCTTGTAAAGAATAGAAAAGTTTGGACCAAAAATAAATCCAGAGGGCACTGAGGGCCTTATTCAAAAGCTTGCTGTTTTTTTCTCATAAATGGGAGGGAAAAAAAAAATCCTTGATGGTAGGAATGAATGTTGTGGTCAGGATTACACATTCTGTGTCCAGTAAAGAGGGGACTGTTGATGTATGTATGCAAAATCTAAAGGGTACATTATATTAATAAAACATACTTCTTGAATCAGAACCAAAAAGAATGTGGTAATATATCTTAAAATTAAACAAAGTAGGATCAATTGTAGTGTTACTTTCCTGCCTCAGTGGCCCATCATTATAATGGTTTACCTCAGTGTCTTATGTACTACATTCCAGTTTATCTGTGGGCCGTAGTACATAATTCCCTGATGACAGTGTTTTACTGAAACTCATCGCGTAATTATACTAGCATCGATCCAAATGCCATGAGCAAAGTTAGTGCTGGTTGGTCAAGGTTTTGTTCAGTCGAGTAGTAAAAGTCTCTCAGGACAGGGATTCCACAGGCTATCTGAAAGTGGTTCCTGTGTTCAATCACTATTTAGAAACTGAAATTTAACTTGGTGCAGGTAGTAAAGCTTGCCTATTGCCCTTTTCTTGTAGGCTTTGGAGGAGACACTCTGACTCTCCAGTCTCTAACACCTCTTGGGGTAGCACTACTCTTTCATGTAGCATTGAGCAAAGATACCAGCCTTTGGGCTTTTCCATTTTACTACTACACCTTGCTTAATTTTTAAATAACTGAGCCCTTAAATCTAAGATTTTATTTGACCAGAGACATGCACAATATCACTACAGCTTTGTTTTGAGCAGTAAATTGTAGCAGATGCTCTGTGATAACCTGGCAATATTGTGGAAATATTAATTAACCTGATTATGTGGGGGGGATTCTGTTCTGTCCTTATTTTGCAGTTTCACTGAAGGTACTCTACTAAGCTCTGTTCACTATGAATGAAACATGGTAAGTAATATGAAAAAGAAGTAGAGGAAAGGGGATCCTAGTTAATGGAATGCTCAAATCTGTTGGTATAACATAGGTGGACCACTGATTTTGCTTCAAATATTGAATGGTAAGCATTTTTGTTGAACTAAATGAATACCTCTTGCAGCCAAATGAAGTGTGCTGCATACACTCAAACTTAATCAGATTTTAATTACAGTATTGAGCTTGAAACATTTCCATATTTCAAGGACAAATTGTGTTTTAGAAATGTCACTTTTGTGTTAAGTAGCTGTACTTATTCCTTTCAATTAAATAAATCATATGTAAGCACTTATGCTATGCATAGAAAATTTGAACTATTTTGATTTCCTTTCTTCAGTAGCTTATTTTGGTTTTAGTAGTTTCTGATCTTGTACTCTCAAATCTGAAAGTCTAGTTATGGCAAAAACACATTAACTTCATTAACAGGCCTTTAATTATTATTAGATCAGCAAATACCAAAATCTAATCTTAAAAGCAAAAAGGATATGTGTTTTTCAATAAATTTAAAAAAGAATCTATTTTAGTAGCATGGTAGAAAAAGATACCAAGTAGGATTCTCAAAAGCATTCTTCAGATGCCGGCCAGTTAACTCCCCTTAAAGCCAATTTGTGTGAGTCTGAGTAGACTCATACAACATGAAACCCTGTAATGGATAGATGCCTTCCCTCTTACTCTCTCCCTACAGCACTCAAACACTTTTGCAGAATATGAATCTACATTTTTAAAAGTGTAATGTTTCCAGTGTAAAATAATATATTTGCTGACATTAATTCTATAACTTAGCTCTTGTGCAAACACATGAATAAATGTTCATGAGTACTGCATCTGCTGACTAGCGAAATGTGCCAAAGGCAAGGCAGTGTGATTTATGGAGTGTATTTCTTTCATGCTCACGGGCCCACCCTTATTGATGGGTGTAAATATATTCCAACAGTTAAATGGGTGATTTAAATGCCAGTTTAAAGTCTGCTCTAAAAGAGTGTTCTTAATCAGAAGTTGTGATCTGTCATAATCAAGCTGGTATGTATCAATGTTGTTTACTCTCCATTGGAAAAAACCTGTGTGTCCTAATTTGAATGTCACTGGAACTCTCTAAGTACCCGTGCTGGGCAAAAGCCAAGTTATGATACGGGTCCTCCACAGACTTCAGATCTCCATTTATGAGACGATTATCTATTCCTGTGTAGTAAATTGGAAGGTGATTGCTGTGTTACTGCTTATGAGACTTTGTGCGGGACTGGCCCCCATCAGTTCACAGAAAAGACTCCTACAGCCTTATTTGCTTGTTGTATCATCTGTGCAGTGCACTGTTAAGGAATCTGCTTAAATAGTGCAACAAGGATTAAAGAAGTATTGAGAGGTGGAGCTGACAATATTATTTGAAATTTTTTGAATGACCTCACATCCTTAGTATTTTCAATGTAAGTTTTTGTATGTCTTTTAAAAAGCCTTTGGAAAAAATAGTATCATTTGCGATAAGGAAATTTCTACTGTTTGCCAGCAAGATAGTCATCGAGCAGGGTGCCACCTTGGTCACTAAACTGAGTGGGCCTTCTAACATGGGTTACTCACTGGAGGGACAGGAAAGTGGGGGTTAACACTGTTAGCTGAGACCTCCAGCTACTGTTTCAAATGAAATCTTGAATTAGGAGGGAGATAGGGTGGCCTTTGCTAAGCCCTTGATCCTGCTGCTGCCTCATACATTGTGGATGCTGTGTATGGGTGTGGCAGTGTAACCTAGAAAAATATCCCTGTTCACTAGCTACTGTGCTGCTGGGCACTTTAACTGCTTTGCAGCTGGTAGGTATATAGAGAGGTGGCTCTTGGTCTTGGTGATACAGTGATAAAGCATGTTCTGTTCTGTCAGCATGGAGGAGCTGTGCAGCAACAAAGCTAACTTGGTTAGATAAAATACTTGAGGATCTTGGCCACTGGTTTAAAACAAAACTGAGCATGTTCAAGTACTTTAAATAAGGCACTTACCAGCTATACAGATATCTTCATTGAAGCAGCAAGATAAAGTTCAGTTTGTTTAGACATTTGGCCAGTTAGTTTCTCTTCCAAAGCTTTAACTTCTTGGACCAAATAAAAGGTTATGCTTTGTTCAACAGAATTCTCCGCTCATTTTTTAAATGTCTGAACCAAAAAGTGGTTCTGAGGTGTGTGTCAGAGACAGGCATTAAAGAAATAGAACAGGCTGCTGTGATGGAAAATGTTAGGCATCCTTAACCACAGATGTAGTTGTGCCTGCACAGGTGCTGATGTGCTGTAGTTTATTTTTCTATTTTAGGCAAAGATGCCCACCCAAAAGTAGCAAGGTTCCTTTCTTTTTACTGCACCAATTTGTCAAATTTAACTTTCATTTAGTAGATCATCATAATTTCAGCCTGATATGAAACGTCTCTTGCAATGGTGGGTGTATCAAGGCTGTTTTATTAAAGATGAAGTATATTGAGGGTGAGTATGTGTATGTCTGTGTCCCCAGATGTCCTTGTGGAAACGTCTGTTGCTGTATGGTTTAAAATGTATTTCAGCAATAGATTACTTCTACCCTACTGCCAATGCGGTGCTCCAAATTGTAGAACAAGCAAAAATAATACTATTTCTGTTTGGTAGGGTCTTATTTTCACGACCTGTTTGTTTTAACAGGGAAGGGAAAACTACATCTGATTGGCCTCATGCATGATGCAACTGTGGCACATTTTAAAAACAACTTATTTTAAAATATCTTTACAGGGCTTTAAATATCTGCACATTACAGGTGAACATGGCTTACTTCTAATTGCTTTTGTAAGCTAGATACAGTCTTCAGAAACCGGAAAAATGCATGCTGTAGACTTATTTAAAGAACTTGCATGCTTTCCCAAAATGCATTTTTCCTAAATGACTTCAGAATAGGAATGTGGATTGGGTGGAGCCTCACAATCTCACTAGGACTGAGACATGCTGTAATTTAAGGGCCGTCTCTTACTAGCTTTGTGAACTGCATGATAAAACATACATAGTAAAAAAAAAAAAAAAATTGAGGAAATTACATACAGATTAGTAAAGGGTCCTCAGAATTAGTAATTTCTTGCAGGCTTGCTGGTGCATCCTTGTGAATCTTGTTTGCTTGGAACATTTATCATACAGACTCAGACTTAAGTTATTAGGTTACTTATGTAGTGATGTAGTAAAAAAATCCAAATTTTACTCAACTTTTGTAATTGGTATATTTTTAGAGACAGTGCTAGCAATTGCCAGTATTGTCTTCCCATCCCCCAGCTTTTGAGTCTAGTTTGCTTGCAGCTGCAGTAGTAGGCATCTTTCTTTCAGGAAATGACCTTGGCTTGTATTAATCAAATTCAGAAAACACAGACAAGCTTCTTGGTAACATGCTGACTTGATATAAAATTTTATAGTATCCATTTTCTTGTAAAATGAGGCCATCTTATAAAAGGGAATTAATTTATGATATCTTACTGTAAAAGAATTTCTCTAAAATGACATGGTATTCAGAGAAGGCAAAACAACAAAACTAAACTGTACTGAGAGGAATGTATTGAGAGCTTTATATAAAAGTAATTAAGTCTTAAATTGGTATTGGCAAAACTGTATCCTAATCTAGCTAAGCTGTGAATATACTGCATTATTTGATAGCATTTTCTGTGGTGTCTTTCCATTTTTGAACTACAGTAGGAAAGCTTGGTAGTAGGGCATGAACTCAATCAGCTAAGATCTTATGATGTCTTCAACTTTCTGACGACGTGTTTTAATCACTTCCTGCATCTTCTGTTAGCAGCTCTCAAGGCATTAAACTTAACCTCATAGTAGCTGCATTAAGCTGCCGCAGTGCCTATTTGTGTAGATAAAGAAAGGAATCTACCTGTGTCCGTTGAAGAAATCACTGTTTGACCTTGTCCATCAGCTGGAAATTGGTTTTCTTTGGCTGCTCTCAAGTGATGTAGCTGACTATTCCTGAAGCAGGTTTTAAGAGGTTTTGCATGATTATCTGATTGCCTAAAATGATTTTGTGAATTGAGTCACAGAAGTATGGTTTGCAAAAGTATGATTTACATAAGTTTGATTGGCAATGTTTTCAGCTAGCGTAGCTGTTTTGTAAGAGTCTTTATCCTTTTTCTGGACCTGTATAGACCTGTATAGACCTGCACAGTATCTTTCACCATTACAAAGTGCCCTGAAAGCCTTTACCGTTTTGAGTAAGATAATTTACTGATTTTTGAAACGGCATGTTGATGGAAAATTAGTAATAACTGCCAGCTGACCAGTGCTTTTTTCCCCCTTAGGTTGTCATGTACATTATCTTGAACGATGTGCCTTGGCTTCAGGGTTTGGAAAACTGAGTTATATTTTCACCAGCATCCTTACAATAAACCTTTGCTGTATGTTGATGGCATATTTACTCATTTTACCTCTTCACAGTAGTTTCAGATTCTTGTCATCCTTTCTGCACTGTGTTGGAGATCAGACTATGCCAACATACATGCCTCCAAATGTTTCCCAATTTGACTGCTTCCTGCTTTGGAATGGTTAGTTCCATGTGCTTTACTCTGCAAATGCATGCAATGAGTTGCCATTCCACTTGGTATCAAATCAGAGCTGCTAAAATCTCTAAGTAAGCCTACCCTTTTCTGCTGTGTTGAATCATACTCTTAGGTTACGATGCTAAAGAATTTGCCTGAATGACACGCTTTACATACTTCCCTTCAAGCTGTCTTGTATTATAGTGTCCATTGCTGCACTGAACTGAGAACTCTATCCACATCTTTGCAAGAGCTTCAGTCCTCTTTCCTTGGAAGACCAATAAAGGGATGATAAATCTGTTGCTCTCCTTGCTTAAGTGTAGTTGGACATTGACTTTTTTCAAGTTCAAATGGATGCCAAAACACAGTCATAGATAGTGTCATTCAGATTTGCTGTCAACATTTTCACCAATCTCCCAGAGAAAAACCTGGTGGCAGCACAGATTTGGGAGCACCTCACCATGGACTGATTCACCTGGGTCTGTAGTTACTGAAGTGAAAACTGCATTGTTAGCAATGATACAGTGCGACAAGAAGCCTGTTCTATGTTTGTGCTCTAGTTCTGTAATAACATGAGTCATGATGCATCTTTTCCGGTGCTAAACCAAGACAATCTATTACAAATCTCATGTCCAGAGTTTGTTTTTTTTTTTCCCCTGGTAAAGTTTTTTTGTTTTCCTTTGCTTTTGCTTGCTTTCCTTTGCAATCCTCTCTGAGGATTTTTGGATTTTTGTAGCCAAGACCATGAACTCAATGCCCATCCTTCATGGAGCAGATGATGTCCTGTTTTGTAGTCAACATCTAGAAGCAGGCTATTATTAATGGTACTCTGAAGACTGGGCAGCAGTACCTCTTGGGCTGCCCAGCCTTATGCCACAGCACCGTGGATTCCTCGTTTGACGTGAAGCAAAGTAAATTACTGCAGCTCTGGACTTCTCATTCAGAATCTTTTCTGACAGTTTTGTGTTGGTGCCTCTCCCTCCCCTTTCTCACGGTCGTTCCTGTTTGCCAGCACAAACAGGCAGCTCATAGCTGTAACACCTCCAGAGTTAAGTGATGCTTTGATAATGCCTAGTATCAGTTCTAGCCCTTTCCTTACTGCCACGGTTTTCCACTGAAGCGGGGGAAGGCGGCCCTACTTCTGCAGGTCTCAACTTCTGACTTGCTGCCATACTGCTTCCGACGACTCCCCTTTCCTTTTATTTCCATGCTGAAAGCAGCGCTGCGGCCGGAGGAGGCTGCTGGGAGTTCTGCTGCTCGTTCGAGGGGAGGGGAAAGGGAGGAGAGGCCCTTCTCCCTTACTGTCCGCTCCCTGGCGGGGGCGGGCCGGGCCGCAAGGAGTTAAGGGCCGCTGCCGCCCGCGGTTCTGTCTGGAGCCGCCGCACGCTTATTGGTTGCAAAAAGGTGAAATTGAAACCACGGTAAACTTTTGACCCTGTAGCAGTTCTTGTGGAACGCCTTCCCCTTGCCAAGAGCTGAGGACTTCTTTCCCCCCACCCCCGTCCCCCTTTTCCTGTATTTTTTAGCTGTGATCGTGCTGTGCTGCATGCAGCCTCCTCGAGGGAGGGGGAGGACGAGAACAAGCGAGTAGTTTGCTTGTGTACCGCTAACGGCAAAGCTGGAATTTGCCGTAGCGACTAGTACCAGATATCTTCTAAAAGTCTCATCGCTAAACAAGTAGGAGTCCATTTTTTCAGTTTCCAACACGTTTCTGTATGGTTGAAGAAAAACAAACAAACAACAATTAAAGCAACCTGCAAACTGA
Source organism: Nicator chloris (assembly GCA_013400495.1). Taxonomy (NCBI): domain Eukaryota; kingdom Metazoa; phylum Chordata; class Aves; order Passeriformes; family Pycnonotidae; genus Nicator; species Nicator chloris. The sequence continues at coordinate 8,503 of WAAE01005739.1, read as the reverse complement.
TGCTGACGATCAGGGCTAATTAGAAAGTGGGGAAGGGAGGATGAGTCACCTGGTGCGCTGGTTTCAGCGAGCTCACTTGCTTAATAAACGTGTTGTTTTTTAAAAGATTGAAGTGGTGTCTCCTTACTGAAATCCGAAGGAAAAAAAATGTCTCAGTAAGTTCATTCACTCCGTTAAATATATACGTATTAACCTAACTAACTACTTTTCTATTCTGCATCTTCCTTAAACAAGAACACCCCGATACTTCAGTCTGAGAGACAAGTAGTGTCAGTTGAACTTCACTGCCAAATTGTGAAGTGTCGGGGGCCCAGAGTAGCCAATGTTAGGAATTTTTATTTAGGGTGTGTGGCTCCAGCAAATTCTGGACCTAATTAGCGTGTGCATAACATGTCATTTTCAGACTATGCAGATTTTATCACAAACCTGAAATATCTGTGGCCAAGAAAATTCACCTTCCCTGTGTAGCTTTGCCAAACCAAATTATAGCAGAATGACATTTTCAATGAAGTATGAACATGACATTCAGTTATTTCACGTTTCTTTCCCCTTAAATGTGTGTATTTTCACAGACAAAAGAATCGCTGACTTGATTACTGCACCAGCTTCCATTTCCTCCCTCACTAGCTCGTAGGCACAGGTATAGGCCTGTTCTTGCTGGAACATTAAATTTACTGACTGTTAAGTGCCACTTAATCAAGGAGTCACTCAGCACCTTACCTAGAGATAACATTCAAAACTCTTCCTCAGCAAAGAAACTTGATGCCTGACTACTTCAGTCTGTTGTTTTCACACCTCTCCTGTCTTGTTCTTGCAAACAAGAGTTTCGTGGGATTTATATAGCGTATTCGATTTCCTAATTAGAGATTAGGATGGGGAGAGACCCACAACTGCTGTGATTTCGACTCTAAAAATTCAGTTCTGTAAGCAGTTTAGTGGTTATGTAGTGTTTACGGCAGTGTTAATACAGTAGGACAGAATCCTGGCTGTTCAGTGTGGGCTGTTCTTGTAGTGCTGCTGTTCTTGATGCAGCTTTTTCTGGGAACTGAGGGAGTCTCCAGAAGCAGTGGCAGCAACATCGAGGGAACAATGAATATTGAACGATTAATAGCAGATCTTCTGCACCCTCATGTGTGCAATTCTCTTTGCAATTGCAAAAGAAACATGCACTTACAGTGATCGTTTGTGGCCTCCCTGTTTATTCCAGCTAGTGTTTCTAAGCAGCAGCTATTATATAGTTTATTTGTCCCCACTCCCTCTGATTCTTCCTTCTGTCCTCCCTGTGCTTGTGTATGTCCTGTCTGCTTCTCATTGTCTGTTTCATGGCAGTTCCCCTGCCTTCACAGTGGAGCTGCAGTGAAGCTGCACATAATGTTGCCTATCACAGTAAAATGGAATAAATGCTCTTCTAAAGGAGAGTGAGTAATAACTGTCAGAAATTAGGAATCACTTCTGAACTCTATTTCTGAAGCATAATTTAATGTGTCTTAGACTTGTCTTGAACAATTGCATGGTTGCATTGTGATAACATTGTGTGTACATGCCTTTTAGTGGTAAAAATCCATGAACTCTAAAATCGTTGCAGCACATGCCAGCAGTAGGGTGGGAAACTGGCAAAAAAAGTAACGCTGATACTGAAGCTACAGAAACACAATTTCGTTAGTCTTGTAAATCCTATAACTTCAAAGGACTCCACTGGGGCGAGTGTTTTTGAAGACCATTATTGAGAGCTGATAATGAAAAATCACTAGTGTAACCATTTCCTGTAATGAATATGGCTGGAAAGAAGGGTGTCACAGATACTGTGAAGACATTTTGTAACCAAAAAGCACTAAATGAGCAGTGACAAACTGAAAATATGTGTTGGCATTCTATACTGCTTTATTCTGCGTGCTTATTCAGAGTAGATGGAGATGTTGGTTTCATGTCCCCACATTCTGCAATGGGGTCTTGCCAGCTGCTTTGGAGCTGCCCTATTATAATTTTCTCCCCCACCAAGGTTTCCACACAGTGAATGAGAAATTTAAAGAGAAGTCCATGGCATGGTGTTTTCATCTATTTTTTCTCTATCTAGAGTAAGCAGTTTTCTATCTAGAAAGCAGTTTTCTACCTGCTTTCTTCTAAGCAAAAGGATGGAAGGGTGATTTAGAGGAAATTCGAGAGCACAGCCTCTCAATTTGGAAAACCACTATATGATCTGAAGCTCATCAGGACTACTGTTGCATGCTTCAGACTTCTGCTGGTTTATTAAGGTTTGGCAGTTCCCCCTAGATCAGCTCCTCAGTGTCATGCTGGCATAAATGATACTGAAAATGAGTAGACATGTAGTAGTTGGACCTCAGATTTTTTGTTTGGTTTTAAAACATTACCATTGTATCTGTCTTTTCTGCTTTTATAAGCGTTTCAGTTGGTGGTGAAACTTACGACCTGCAGTGTGATGGTTTCAGCGGGGGATGCAATAAGTGGCTTTTTCTTGTCTTCTTCCTCAACAGGGTTGCCTCAAAACTGTCCTGTCCACATCCTTGTTGCAGCTTTTCAGTGATGAGTGATCTCTTGGTCTTCTGCAGTAATAATGGCTTGGGTTTCTGGATTTTTAAATGCTATCTTGAAGAGCATGTTTATAGCAACAACTTACTGAAAGATATTTAAAAAAAATTTGATCAATTAATTTTTGTACCTCCTCTGCTAGTATAATAATTTTTGTAAGTTCTCTTGCGATACCGTCAGGGTACAACATGAATAGACACAAAAAAAATTGTGCTGTAGACATGTGAATTCCTTCTAGAACACCCGTACATGCACAAAGTCTTGTTTTTCAGGAATCAGTACCTGAGAAACTTTTTTTTCTCCTTTAATGTACAAACCAGGATGTAGAAAGAAAAGGGTTCTGGTAGAAAAGTGTGATCTTGGTGAAGCAGCCCTCCTGCTGCGAGTTGTGTTTCACCTCCTGCGCTTCCTTTAAAAATGTGATGAAAATGAGGATTGGCTATTATAGCTGAAAGGACTTTATGCATTTATAACTATGTAGGTTGCATTATGTATGTAAATGTTTGTGTGCTAGGGTGGGTTGATGTGCCCTGATAATCTAGTTATTCCTAGCTTCTGTTACAGGCTCAGGTTTTTTAATCTCTTGGGCCACAGGGATAGTAAACAGTAGTTTTCCTTACTGATTTCTGCTAAAGTAGCAGACCAGAACATTTACTCTGCTGTCTTTTTAGAAGAGTATGTTTTGTTTCCAGCACAGTTTTAAACTGATTACTCTAAACTTTTCCTTTTAATGTTCCTTGAATGTGTATATCTGTGTATATATATATATATATATAGTGCTTGTGATAATCCATATAACCTATCAGTTTATTTATCAAAGCAGTAAATGAATTATAAATAGTAGAGTGATGGTATTCCTGAACTGATACAAGAAAACAAAAAAGAATTCGCTGGTCTGTAACTGTTGCCTTTGTTAGTTTGTGATATGTAGTTGTCCTTACAATAGTCTGCTGAACACTTAGACAAGAGAAGGGGTCAACTTCACAGTCTGTGGTATGAAAAATTCCTCATGATATATCATGGCACAATGCCCATTTTTCGTTCTCTCTGATCAGATGGCAGTTGGAAAGGCATAAGTAAAGATAAGTAAAGGCATAAGATAAGTAAATGAAAAGCACGGTCCAGTGGTGCTTGCAGTACTAATGCTCTGAGCCTTAAAGTAGGCAGTTTTTGTTCTGAAGGTAAAAATAGGGAATGTCCAGATAAATCAAGGATCTGACAAAAATAAATAAATTCAGAGCAAAAATTATATGCTAGCAAAACTATTATGTCTTCTGTCTTGTTGGCTCCATGTGCTATAGAAGCCTTTTGGTGATGATGCTGTGAAAATACAGGACAAGTATTTTTCATTTTGGATATTACTACTTAAATACCTAGCACCAGACCAGACAACTGCAGACATTCTTTAATAAACCTCAGAGCTGTGCTGTTATAGAGAATTGGAAAACTAGTGATGCTTACCTAATTTTTTTTCTAGTGCTAAGCTTTCTCTGTCCTAGAGGGGAAAAAGGCTCTGTGTGCTAAGCATGGACAATTGTAAAAACTTTCTTTTATCTGAGGGAAGAATTTCTATTGCGTTATGGGGAAAAAAATGATACTGCTTTTTATTCATTGCTTAGACAATCATAAATAGTGGGAGCAAAACAGTTATCCTGGCTATGTGAATGGAGGAGGAAGGGGAATTGCAAGCTCAGTGGTCACAGCCTACTTTTTAATTGTTCTCAGTGTTGTTCTTAAGAAACTTTAGATACGGCCATTTCTGATAGTACTGATTGCAGGAATTTTGAATTAATACATTTAAATAATATATATTCAGTATGTTGATAACTTTAATTATGATTCTTCTTCTATTTTCCAGCTTCTTGTATAGAATATTCATTAGGTGATTTGTTATTTCAAAAGCTGTCATTCACCCTTTTTGCCACACCCTTCTGTTAAAGTCGGAAAAGCAGTTCTGTCTCTTTGTTTCAGATTTCCTTTGTTTTTCACCTTGATTCTCGATCACATATGTAACGTTGTCCTCCAGGGTCCTGTGTCAACATTGCTTGCACAATGTCACTGTTGATTTGAACTGAGGATTTAAATCAGAGGAATCGTATTGTGAAATAGCGTTGAGAATGAAACAAAATTTAGATCAGTATGAAGGTTGGTGTAAGAGGCAGAGAGAATGTTTGCAGAGAGAATAAATGCTTGAGATTTTCAGAAGCTGAATAACAGAGCATGACACACAGGAACAGACTGGAGTGTTGTGGTTTTAAGAGGGGGGGTGCAGTGGGGGCTTCTTGTTAAGGAAAAGCAAAAACCATTTAAAACTGATGAAAACAAATTCACTTACACGTTAGGCATGCACATGATATCAGACAAGTTATTAGAGTACTAAAATGCATTTTGTATTTTTTAAGTGGAGAATACTTACGGTTTCGTAGAGTTAGTATTTATAAGAGTGTTCTGTGGTATTTATTAGTTTCCTACTGATTTCTGGAATTTCTAGATTCAACCCCTTTTCAGTACTGAGTAAAATGGGGCTCTGATATGACATGGGATGGTGATTTCTATTGTTTTGTGACAAACCTGTAATTATAATGAACGCGTTAGTGCCATTTGTTTAAATAATGTTTATTTGAAGGAAATACCCCTTCTCTTTTGTTTTCTTGTTGTTTTGTGGGTATGTAATATAAATGTCAATTCTGTCTCTTCAGGTATACATGTCTCCACTTTTCTGATTTTTCTAGAAGCAAAGCATTCTAAGTTGTATTTTCCTTTGTTGCTTGCTATTACAGTATGTCAGAGCAAGATAAATACTGTTTAATGGCCCTGTTTTAGGTAGTGTACTACTCATGATGCCTTGACAGTGTTCTTCAGTTAGTGGTTTCATAATGTTTCAAGCTCTTGAGAAGCTTTGAAGGCTGCTAGTCATTCATTGGCTCAGAAAGTTAGGAAAATGTTGGCTTGCTTGGTTGTAAAAGCAAAATTAGTCTTTGTTTTGTGGAAATCTAATTCTGTGCGTTGTGTAAGTGCAGTCATTAAAAAACCCAGTCTTTCTTAAAGGTGTTTTCATTTTTTGTTTTGTCCTATGCACTAGCAGACCTAAGGCAGTTTTTTAATTATGTCTTAGGATCACTGTTGAGAAATGGAAGAACTTCTGCACTGCTTGTACTGTGTAACCATTATTGATCAGTCCTTAACCACTGCAGTTTGCACAACGATACTTTAACATACCAGTTTTGTTTTGCTTAAAATGCTTTGCTGTGATGGGTCATATCTTTGTAGCTAATAGCGAGCAATTTGTCAATGAGTAGCTGGTCATGCAGTGGCAGCAGGGCTTACTTGGGTAACCCTTTCAATTGCCCAAAGATCGTAAGAAGTACCCACTCATCATCCCTAGTTCTGCAAAGATCCTTGAATTTTAAAGAACATGTAGAACTCGGAAAAATATGGAAAACAGCAAAAATAACTGGTGTTTAGTGCAGAAGTGTTGGATTTGTGACTCTTGCAATCCAAGGCACTGTTACCATTCCTAGGTAGTGGCGTTTAACTCCTCCGTGACTGCTGGATGAAGTTTACCTGTCATCCAGACTAAACTTCACTTTGGTTTTAAGTGCAACAGATTTTGCTTTAGAATGAATGAAGGCATCTAGCAATCTTCCATAAAGTTGTGCAAATAGAAGGAAACTTAAAATTTTAAGGAAAAATCTAAGAATTTCTCCATGAAGGATGTCTCCTGTAATGCTTCAAAAGGTAGGACTAGCTTGAGTGACCCCTTTTCCATTCCACTGGATATCTTCCCGAGTCAATAGTGGGTATACTGGGGTCCTTGATTTAACATTTTTTTCCTCATTCTTAGTACCCCTTCCTTCTAACAATTTATATGATTGTCACACTAATATGGGAAATATTGACTAAGCTGTCTCTTTGAGGATACTTGTGTCGAAATGTTGGTAAGAGGATTACAGCATTAAGAAGTATGTAGTGTTAGATATATATTTTGAAACAGAACATAAAAAATATTACTCTTCAGAAATATACCTCTTCTTGGTGGCATTAATAGGCAACTTATTATACATCACAGCTTTTCCCTTAGATTTTCTGCCTTGGTTGTTCAGCTCTAATTTCGCATCACCAATGTTGGCTTAAGAGCAGATGTAATGAATACTGTAAATTAAATGTGAAAGAGGGCTTTTTCTCATGCTTCCTTGTGGTGTAAAAGGTCAGAAGAGTTCTAATCACTTTTGCAGCTAGAGGATGTTATTTTGAAGTTTATGTTGCTGCAAAGAAAGCAGTCTTTGTAGTAAGTCTAGCAGTTAAATTACCACTACTTTCAGCAATTACTGGGGTTTTTTTGCAACGCTGGTGTTCAATGTGGTTGATAAAAAAACATATAGAATAATTATCATAACTATAAATAGGCAGTAGTGTAGGAAAAAATGTGTCTTTCTTAAAATTAAAAAATGTGAACATGGTAGGTTATTATTGGCAGTTTTAGAAAACATCAAGTGACTGGAATAATCTTTTTAATTCGGAATTGCTTGGATTCAGACACCACATTAAACATGGATTGTAGAACGAGGACATTCTTGAAAGATGTCTGTGAGCAAACAGATATATTACCTGTTTTTGTTGGCTCTATGCACACTGCACACCTATGTTTCTAAGCAACTTGGGGAAATAGTTCTAAATAAAATTTAGATCTTCAGATAGGAAAAAACACATTTGCTGTCTCTTTTTCTTGAGGTTAATTCAAATATTTGGGCAAAAGGGTTTTTTTAATGCTGTGAGGGTAAGATTTTGAAAGAAATACTGCTTTCAGGCTTAGTATTTCTACTGGAACTGGTGATAGAATTCTCACTGAATTAACAGAAACAGTCTGAGACCAATGCTAAGTGCTTTTGAAAATTCCAGTAGAACTATGTTAACTTGCAATGTATCAATGTACTTGTTTCTTAGACACAGAGAGGGAAAGGCATTGACATCACACATGTATTTCATAATTTTTCAACATACCAAGCTTTACTCTGTTCAGGAAAACTAATACTTCTAAAAAAAATTCACAAAATACTGACGTAATACTTTGTGGAAGAAAAAACCTGCTTGTTAAAATGGTGATCACAATGACATTTTTAAAGTACACTTCCCTGTTTGGCATGGTAACAGTAGCATAGTAATAATTTTTCACTTCAACAATTGCATATCATATGTGATATCAAATGGCAGAGCTGGGGAATGAACAGTTTTGAAGTGGGCTATGCTGTAGATAAAGTTGATTGCTGTATTTATATTCTGTTATTAAAAAATAAGGTTTCTTAGTGGAAAGTTCTGCCATTCTGATCCTACTCTGCTCTCCTATTGTACAGCTAGTGTTCTGGGACTTTGCTCAGTTTCTTGGTCTAATTCTGCAAGATACAACTAGAATTTTAGAAGAAGTGATTACTACAGCAGAAAATGTTCAAGTAAAATTGGGCTGGAAAAGTACAGAATTGAAAGTGGATATAAGAACAACATTTTTTTCTTTCAGGTTGGATTTGACTTGGTTTGAAGTTGACTATGTCCATTCCGGTAGAAAGTGTATACTAGAGCATTGTATGTAACTTGATAAGAGATTTTTAGAAATGCTTCCATTAATTTCAGTGTCATCATGTTTGTGTAACAATATCCTACTTTGGAAGTTAAAATTTGAAAACAGTGAACTTTTGACCTTGGTAGATGTTGCCTTGTATAATGCATTGTATTCAGCCAGTACAGTAAAAATTGCATTTTACTGGGCTCTAGTTTGTGGAAAACATAGTGTGTATTGGTTGGCAATGCCTGACAGCTGATATTTATAAAGGCTAAGGTGAACTTTACTCATTCTTACATTTTTAGGCAGCTTTCAAAGCTCTGCATGTATACAAATGTTCACATGAACTTTACTCAATCTTACATTTTTAAGTACCTTTCAGGGCTTAACATGTATACACAC
>WAAE01005736.1:0-12203 GCA_013400495.1 Nicator chloris | reverse complement strand
TTGTCTATATTTTGAGAAAGATTCCAAAATCCTGACTGTTATTAAAGTTAGTTTAGCTGAAGTGATTTATAAATGATTCAACTGCACAATACTTCCTCTTTGAGCTATATTGTTACAACAAAAAAAGGCTTGGAAACAAGTAGTTTTTTCCAAGTACAAAACTATTTTTCTTGCAGTCATAATGAATTCTGAATATGGTACATGTCCTCTTCTTCTGAACTGGGGAAAGAGACTTGTACATATTTGAAAAATAAGATTAAAAATGTCTAGTTAATTCCATGCTAGCAGACCAAATTACCTACTTCAAAGGGAACACTACTTTTCACTTGCAAAGATCAGTCCTATTTGGATACCTAGTCCATACTATAACAAAATTAAAATAATCATTTTATGAGGAGCTACATTCTTTCTTAAAGCTTAGTTTCTCATTAAATCCCCCAAAGTAGTGCTGACGTTCTAGCTCTCAAAAAATAATTTTTATGACGCATTCTCTGTGCACAGGCACAAGTGATACTTATCTCCTCATGCCTCACCTTTCCACTTCCCAAAACAGGAGAATAACAAGAATTAGAAATAATCCCTTGCTGAGAATTGGAAATTCTCAGGAATCACCTGAGAAAATACTGACACTGCCTGAAACCTTGCTAGAAAGCAGATCAACAATCACACACCACTTTTCAAGCCCGTACCACAGTCTGTAGTAAATTCATTAGTACAGGCATGAGCAAATCAGCTATATTTCAAGAACCGGGTTTTATAAATTTATTACATGAATTATACACGACGATACATTGCCCAACTAAATTCTCCAGCCCTATGATTTTTTTAAAATTTTTTTTCTGGTGATCCAGAATTTTCAGGGATCTTGAAAAAATAACAGATGTCTTTTACAAGTTATTTTCTCCCAAGAAGAGCCCCTGAGGGAAAGGAATTATGTGAACTGTAGCACTTTTCCCACTATGCCCTGTGCACTCTCCCTTGAAGGTGATATTTCAAGGTCAACATTTTTTCACTCCTATGGTACATATTGTTCCTTAATATATGCAAAACAAATGCATTATCACCACTGCTATTCTCCTTCATGTTCTTGGGAGCTGGGAAGGAAAGAAAAGAAGCCAACCAGAGACTTCTGTGCTTAAGCAGCTCACAGGCTTTAGTTCAATAACTTGAATCTCTTAATATGTTTGAAGAGCTAACCTTTTTTGTCTTCTTTTTTTTTTTTTTTTTTTTTGTCATGGGCTTTAAAGAGAAGACATGTAGTCTCCTTGCAACTTGCATAAAACCAAAGGTTTCTTTTACAAGCTTAGCTTTATGAGTTTCATCATCCTTTGAAACAGCCACATTCAGTGCCTCAGGGAAAAGAAAAAGTGATAGCATTCCACAGTACAGGTAAAAGCTTTTGGATATTGTTTAGATGCCAGTGATTTTTCTCCCAAGCACATCCTTAATTGCTTAAGAAGGATTATTAATTGCTATTACAGACTGTTCAGCAACCCTAACAGCTTATTGATGAACTGTTATCTCCTTGAGGCTCTTGTTTTCATTTACCATGTTATCTCTATGGCTCATTCATTATAATACCAAGCGTAGACAAATTTAATCAAATAATTTTTTCCTGTTTCAAATTGCACTCTTCCCCTATACAAACAAAACATAGTAGACCCATCACTTCATGCCTTTTAAAACACTGCAACAGGTTTGCTCATTTGTTCCTACCCTGAACTTAAAATTGAGCTTAAAATCCTTGATATACAACATTGCTTCTTTCAAGATTTATTTACTTTGCTTTGTACCTTGTGCTAAGGAATATCCAGTTTGTGCCTCCACCTGCCTATGTACCTTAACAACTCAGTTGAAATGAAGGTAAAACTACGTAAGTAATTGCTAAGCACAGCCACAATACAAAAAGATCATACCAGAAATATTTCCACTCCCTTTTGCTCTCAGCCTTTAGAATGTGTTAATTGCACCCAGGAAGTATGAAGCTCGACTTGAGTAATGCAAAGGACCATAAAAGACCACGACAAGAAAAGCACAGAAAATAATCAAATCCAAAATATTTTAAGCAAAGTGAAGATTTGTCATTATCCTGAGAAAAGCTAGGGTGCACAAGTCAGTAATGTGCAAGGAAAATTTGTGACTGATTAGTATATTCATATTTCAGTGAAAAAACATGATGTTTTTAATTTATATAAAAACTATTTTTAAAAGTATAAATAGGAATAAATAACATGTCCAGTTAATGGACCGAGTAAAAATCCTTCAGATTTAAGACAAGATAAATTGAAGTCTTGAGACTAAAAAGTTATTCTTTTAATTTAAAGTCCATATATTAGCAATGTTATTAATGTTGTTCAGCTCTGAGATAAGCTTCCTGCAGCAGTACAATCTAGGATGGATACCAACAAACAAAACTACTGATTTTTTAAAAGACTGGCATCAAAATCATCATAACAAACTGTTGGGTTTTTTCAAATTAAAACTGAATCTTTAGAAGTAGAGAGTAGAGAAAAAAAGGCAGAATCTAATTTATAATGATGACTTCTAAATATCTGAGACTTTGCATTGGCATCTTTGAACCTCCAAAATTGCTAAAAAGATATTAGTGATAAGCCTAACATAATGGGATGAACTGATTTCCATGAAAATAATATGCACCATTATCAGTCCCTCACTACCACCTATCCAGTTCTTTTATGGATGTCAAATTTAAAAGAATAATGCTTAAATTTGCTTTTAAATTTACTAAAAATAAACAAGAATCTCTTAGTATAAGCATGTTCAGGTAACAAAGTACATAACCAAAAACATCCAAGCCAAAATAAAACTTTGAAGAATAAGGGATATGTGGTGCTACAATGTTACCTGGATATCCTGGGGCATTTTACCCTGTCTATCTTTTCATCTTAACCTCTTTTGGTGCTTTTAACAAAAAAAAATAAGAAAAAATACAATGAAGGATACATGTTCTGTGTAGAAAGTTGGCAAACTCCACGGATATTCAAAAGAAACAACATGTCTAGAAAGGATATCTGTGGGTTTTTTTTCTATAATGAATATTTTTGCATTCAAGAGATTCATCCCTCATGTATTAAAAAGATAAGCATTTATAATCTGGTTACTAAAAAACAAAGGCAAAACCATCAGGGGCTTTCAAAATGACTGTACGTGAATTTGATCAGCAGAATGTTATTAGCACTGCAAGATGAAAAACAAACAGGATGGAAACTTGCAGCATTTGGAGACATAATTATATTCTATTTTTGAAGAACAGAAGCAAATAAATATTTATTTAAAATTCTGGTCATGCTCAGCTCACAGGTATTAAGTTAGAAAATTCTTAATTCTGTGCAGATACACAGGATAAAGGATTTGTTAGAGGAATATGAAGTTATAGGAGCTCACCACACGAATCATGTATTTCATTTGGATTTGACAGAATTTTATATATGGGATTCTCACCTAACACAGGGAATTTTGCTAATTGTCTGACACCAAAAGCAAAAGCTTTTGATACTTTTGCATACATATGTTTCAGTTAGTGCTGCTACCCCCTCTCACAAAAATACCTGCATAAAAATTATTACTCCTTCAGACATTCAATATCTGAAACCTTTCTAAGATTTCTCTGGTCTGAAAACTTATGCTGAGCATTTACAGTTGCTAGGTGATATCCAAGAACTGGTCAGTAATTGTGATTGAAGACATATGGCTTTCACAGCAAATTTCCATTTCATGATTGGTGTTCAAGAAAAATGAAAGGCAAATTTTGGTAGAAGCAGTGCAAGATTTAATCACCATCAACATACAACAAAGATATAATGAATGTTCATGTTGTTATAATCCAGTATTGATCAGTTAAATCAAGCATAAATAACAAGAAAGGCAGGCTGCTGAAACAGATGAGTGAAATATTACATTTCTGTAAATATTTTCCAATAATTCTCTCAACATATTTCTCAGTTTTATATGTTAATAATGTATAAAATACACTCTGTCTGTATGACTTCATTGTTAGAAAAATAATAATGTTCTAAAGCTAGTCTGTACTCTATAGATTTTGCACTCTTGTAACGACAAATGTATTCTTGCACTCCTCAAGCATGTGTACATATTTATGTTTGCAATTAGGCTACACAGTTTTAGACTGAGACTCCTATCAAAGGTAGAAAAAACATTATATGAGACTATACATTCTTGTTGAAATTTCCTGGCACTAATTTTTTTGTGTGCAGAAAATGAAATATGCTTGATTTCCTTCAATGTCTCTCTCCTCCTCAACAAACACTACTCGTTCCAAGGTTTCTTTGAGGCAGAGTATGTCCATGCCAAAATGTGTTAAGATAGACCTGGAGTTAGGGCTAGATCTAACTACACTAAACCTTTCACAATTCTGCAGAAAACTACATTACAGGACGGAAATAACATCAAGATTTTGAGAAAATGAGAGATGCAAATAAATTGAAACTTTCTGTCCAGATTCATCAACAGATTTGGAAGGGCATCTTTCTGTATCCAGTGGTTGATCAGTAGATGGGAATTACTCGATGATCAACTGAAACAAACCATTTCAGGAATGACACCCAATTACACAGAGTGCTTGAAATAGACAGAAAAAAAAAAAAAAGTATAAGCTTTCAGTGTTTGCTGGTAAATTTTGAAAGGAAGAGTAATAGTCTGTGGTCTACAATAAAAGGGAATAAGGTATAATAAGAAAAGAGGGAAGCTGTAAACAGAGACACAAACCTCACTGACAAATGATAAGGTAGGCGATAAGGAGAACCAAATCTGGTCAAGTGAAACTAATTGATGAAGGTACAGAGAAATCATTATTGTTTCTCTATTACCTGGTCTAGGACATTGCCAAATGGGATACTAAGGAAAAGAGAAAAGCCATAAACAAAATATATGGTGACACAAACCTGATAGACAAACATAAATGAGGCAGTGATCCAAAACAAATGCGGTCAAGTCACACTAATTGATGGGGTACTGCAGGAAAATGAGGAGCTTGCTGCTGATAAGCATACAAACCTGAGGGTCCAGGATCTTGCCAGGGTCTTGGAGCTATGCAAACTGATGATGGAATGTGCACTGGAAGGGGAACCAGGAGAAAGAAAGTTGGAATAGACACACAGGTGTGAAAGAGGTTAGTTGTTTGTAAAACAGAGATGGTCAGTGTACTTGTCTCACTGAGCACTGCACGTCCTCACCAGTGTCTCCTGTCTTCATGTAAAATCTCTTGACTATCTCTGTGCAATCCCCTATGCTCTATGTGTGTGGTGTGTGTGTGTGAGTGCTGCAGGCACCAGGTGCTGCCAGGACCAGTGTGAATGGATGTGGGACCAGCAGCTGGAGTCAGGTCACAAGCGTAGCTGTCATCATCTCAGGGATGGGCCAGACAGAAGGGGCCGTGTCAGTACTCTGGGGATCCACTGATGTGCACTGATTTGTGTAAATCAAGGGTGTGTTGAGTGTGTGCTGTCAGCACTGACATTCAGCCTCTACCAGAGGGAGGGAGTTGTCTGTCTGTGCAAGTGTTCATGCCAGTCCTGCAAGCAGGTGGTGTTGAAGGCAGCCCCTTGTCTGTGGCAGCCAGTGTCACCACCCTGTGTGTCTGTGCGCATCCCTTTTCGTAGCAAGCGCAGAACAGGTTTCCTGTTATTTTTCTCTGCTCATTGATTTCTCTTTATGGCTAATTTAGTGTTAGGTTGTCTGACACCTCAAACATAATTGAGAAACAACAAAGAAAACATATTAACACGTTTCTCAAATTATCACAGTTCTCTCAGTCACCTCGTTGGAATAAGCCATCTCTACTCATATCATTGTTAAATCAGAGAGAGAACTGACAAAATCATTAAATACTTCCACCATACTGAATATCCAACTTGATTTCCCCAGGCTTAAAAAGTCAGAAATTTAGAGCTAACTGATTAATCATTAGTAAGATAGCCAGAAAGATTAGCAATTATTCAATTCAGAATTTATCAATGGTTTATTTGTCTTCTCATTACCATTCTCTGCTTCCAATTTGCTTTGTCAAATATGTCAAATATCCTTTAATTTATGTTACCAACAAATAGTATCCCATTGAGATGGAGTGTCATGTATATACTCGATGTTGGAAGTTCTAATAGCTTGTTGGAAACCATAAAATTCTAGTTGCAGTTTCACAGAACTTGACCTAAATTGCTCACTCTACTGTCACATTAGGAACAGAAGTGATACTGTTAGGGCTGTAAATGTTTTATGTCAGTGGTATTCTTCACCTGCCTTGCCCTGCAATCTACAGAAACTAACTGAAAATACAAATATAAAATATAATACCTCTTAATTTTGACTAATAAATCCAAGTTCTATCATCTAGTGAGAAACTGCGGGTATGAAACAGTGAGGATTTTTCCTCTGTATAAGAGAAGAAACTTGATAGTGATCTGCAAACATAATATGTAGCTCTAGCAACATTTCTATTGTGCTCCACAACTACTGATGATATCTCTTGACTTATTCTTCTGGAAATATTAAACTGGCAGAAAATCCAGCCACTGGACATAGTCATAAAATCAAACAATCATAGAAATCCCAAGTTTGTAGGACCCACAAGGATCATTAAGTCCACCTTCTTGCCCTGCACAGGACATCCCCACCATGAACTCTGACAGTTCAGAGAAGAAAAAATACAATACAACATGACCACAACGTTCTAAATCATCACGTAAAACATAAATACTGAGATTAAAGATTTATTGTTTCTATTCTAAGCATACATGTGGAAAAAGAAAACCAAAAACAGTGTGACACAGATCCCTGCTTTAAATTATCAGTATATGATATCGCTTATATATGCACCTCAGATGCTTTGTGAAAGGAAAACTAGTACACATTAGAAAAATTACACTGCAGTAAAAAACAGAAAATTGAACTATGAGGAAAAAAAAAACCAACATGGGTGAATGCCCCTCTTACATAAACTGTACCAGAGAATTTATATTGAAATAAATTTTTAATCATGAGGAAAAATGTGAGAAGTACGATGCAGTGGGTTGACCCTGGCTGGATGCCAGGCATCCAGCAAAGCTGCTCTAACACTCCCCTTCACAGCTGCACTGTTCTCTGGCTGCAATTACATCTGCACAATAACTTTCCTTGTGAAATATGTTATCATTGAGGTGCTACAACCATTTCTGGTTGGCTCAGCCCTGGCCAGCAGCACGTCCATCTTGGAGACATCTGGAATTGGCTCTGCTGGACATGGAAGAAGCTTCTGGTAGCTTCTCAGAGAAGCCAGCCCTGCAGCCCCCACTACTAAAACCTCACCATATAAAGCCAATACATAGGGGAACAACAGTTTAGGAATAACAGAAGGACAGCTGGAGAAGCCAGTAACAAATAATCCCGTATCTGTTTTTCATGCATCAAAAAAGAGGCAATTAGATTCACACAAGACACAATTAATCAATGTTAGACAATATTAAGAAAGAAATGGAAAATATCACTATCCCACCGACTCACTCCAAAGTACATTCATCTTCAATGTTCTCTTTTGTGCAGACATGCAAAAATTACTTCAAATTCATATGAGCTTCAGATACTGCAAAACCAGAATAAAGATGCACTTGGAATACTCAAATTATCTGATGTATAAACTATGCTGGTAGCTTTCAAAAACAAATATGAGATCCATACCCTCATGGAGAGCTGCCTGATAGTCAGGTCAACCTGACACCTAAAAGGGATACCAGGGCCTATATTTGTACTAAATTTTCTCCATCATGTTCCGTGGCTGTGAAAACAGTAGGCAGGGCATGATTATCCAGAGCTTCTCAGTTATAGACTTGGGCATTAGCAGGTAGCAGATTTAAAGACAGACAGTAGTCAATACGTTGGCACACACACTGTGCCCATGCCTGTGCAGGTAGCTCATGGGGGTGCTGACTGGCATGCCTCAAGTACACTTCAGCTGTCCTCCTCTGTCCTCCACTGGATCCTCACTCTTAAATGTGAGTGGCACCATTAAGAAGCTGTGGCACAGTTACTGCTCATTATAGGTAAGAAGACTGAAGCATACTTACTTCTCAAGGAAAAGAAGGAAAGAAAAGTGAGGCTTAGAATATTGATTGCACTACCTTTTCGTTTCCTCCTGGGTAGAGAAATCCAAGTGAGAATTTGCAGGATTGACAACCTGATATAAATTAACAAACAAGTACAGAACAAAGAAGTTCAACTCTTTTTGTCAAGCAGAAATATAAAGAATGAACTTCCATAATCTTATATTAGTGCATTAACACATGAATGAAAAGGCACTGCAACTGCTCAGGGATGAGCTGTCTAATTCCCAAGGTCACCAGATGATTTAGATGTGCAGTTTTATTTTTCAAATGTAGTTAAGCAGCCCAACTGGACAAACTGATGGGAAATTTATTTTTAGGTCACTCTTCTATTATCTTTAAAATGGGATCTAGAATATTTTGGCAACATCTGCTGACTTAAGAATGCGGAAATTTAAATACTTATCCTCTCAAAAATACTGACACCTAAACAACACTACATCCTTAATAGGGAAGGAAAGGTGATCAAATTTATCAAATATGTATCATTACAAAACATTTCCTGGAAGCCTTAAGAGGAACAGTGATCCTGATGATGTTATTCTCTCCATCTGCATCTAGCCCTTCATAAACTATGCTGAAATAGATTTTGCTGATGGACATTTTGAAGATGAAAACAGTGGACAACATCTATAATTTTCACCACACAGGAAAGTTCATGGTCTCCAGCAGTAAAACAATTCAGATGAACAGCAATAATAACCTCACAAATCAATACATCTTTTAGACAGAGTGTTTTTCAACATTGACCTATACCATCTGATGCACTGAATATATTTTTCTTTCCTGTTACAAATGAATCATTCTAGAATTCCATTAAGGTTGTTATTGTACAGAAAGTAACTATGGCACTTAGTTATTAGTCATCAGAATCTAAACAAATGTGATGAATTACAACATAGATTTTGGCTTTGGTATGATTTCACTTTATACAAAATCCCTGAAAGCAACATGTACTTGATTGATGGAATCTGTTTGTTCTGTTCTAACAAAACAAGCTTGCTCTGTCCTTACGCTAAAAACAGTTGACAAGCAACACAGTAACATTGTAATATTGCTGCCACGAAAGTCATAAAAGGGACATAGTACCTGAAAGGCCACTACAGTCCCTGAGATGACTTTGGTTGGAGCATGGTGCTAGAAATACCGAGGTTTGAGTTTTGGTCCTTGTATGGGCTATTCACTTAGGAGCTGGATTCCATGTGGGTCCCTTCCAACTCAGATTATCCTGTGATCCTGTAAAATTTTAGGACCATGACACCTTTTGCACACACATAGAAAGGAAATACTGTCCTTGAATTCTTGTCTTTTGACTGTTTTTTGTCCTTTTGTTTTCCAGAATTTCATATCTGTAAATTATAACCTTTAATTCCTATTTAAAGTATATTCAGGCACAGAAATTGATGGTGTTAACAAATCCAACCTTCTGAAATGTTTCAAGTTGTTTTGGTGGAGAATGATTTTTCAGAGAGTGTCTGATTCCAGTCAGTTGTGCATTGCTAGCAAACAAGTACCAGATAGAATGAAAGACATATGGACCTGAATTTTCCCTGTTGTATTATTCAGTGTGTTTTTCATGGGGACATATTTAGTTAAAGATCTGATTGGCTCATATATTACGAAGTATTACAAGTTCAGCCTCTAACAGTTCACCCCATCTATGAAGTTCTAAGTACAGGCTTGCTGAATGGTACATTTAGGACTAAAGACACAAATGCCAGTGACTCAAAGAACATGTTGCGAGGCGAGTCAGAAGACCTACAGTGTCTCTTCACACACACACACAAAAGAAAGGAATTTAAAACTTCCCCATGGGAAGAGATCTTGGAAACTGCACCATTTTTTTCCTCTAAACCATAAACAAAACCTGAAATATTTGAGGGACTTTCATTCTGATTAAATATCACTTATGGATTTTACATTACATTGCTGTTAAAAATAATGTCAGAAATTCAGGACTTCAGTTAAATACCCACCTTCAGATGAATACTGAAATGAGTAAACCTCAGTATTACACATACTTTTCCTTTTTTTTTTCTTTTTATTTCCCTATCACTTTTCTTCTACTCTACACAGAAGCAGAACCTGAATAGGAAGGGGGCAGGAAGCCTCTGTTCATGAAGGACACTAGAATTGGGGGCAAAAATACCCAGTCAAGGCAGAAGGTCTTACATATGCTTCTGATGTGAATCTTCGATTAACTACAGCTAGGGTCACTCATGGAGATTTTCTGGGTTGCAATCATTTAGAGTGAAATGCTTATCTTATTCCATGTAATTTTTAAAAACGTGACACATTTGTGTACTAGAATTTATAATACATATATCTGTCTGTTGAATTTAGCCTATCTTTTTTTCTTCCAAAGCAACTGTACGCATAACACATGCAACCCTCTAATTATTTTATATTTAAAATTACCTCCCAAGATGCAAGATTCCTTCCTTTACTTTAAAGGTTATGAGAATTTCTGAACAATGCAGGTGGAAGTTTGCCATATGATATTAATTCTGTTCCTAAAGGAATGATAACAAAATTCAAGTGTTTTACTCGAGTATTATTTCTCAGTACAGCAGTATTTTACACGGAAGTACTCCATCAAATGACTCCTGATACACTAGACAATGGGATATGGTTATAGATAATACACCTTCAATCAGAGTACACATCGTGAATGATTTACTTGCACAGCTCTATGTCTGAATTAAACTTTTATACTTTAATAATTAAACAGTGTTGTCTCCATGGCCTTTTAATAGTAGCACAGAAACAAAGCATGCAGGTTTATATATTATACCTTGTCTCCAAGGTTATCAAGGTATATAGTAGCATAGTTATTTGAATTCGTTTTCACAGAGGTAAAAATTGATTTTACCAGCCTAGGAAGACTTAATTCATTTTAAAAGCATATCAAAGAATAAAACTTGTCAAGAAAGTGCACCACTGTGACACAAATAACTTGGTCTGAAATTTGCAATAAAATACTGAGCATCTTTTAAATCACTGATATGTAGTTTAACAAGCAGATTTTGCATCTTTTAGTTTGGGATCAATTCTCATTTATACCAAACTCTGATTTGAATAAGAGGCAGCCTAACAAATAATCTTTTTTAAAACTTACCTACAAAGACAGTTGAATTAACAGTGAAAGACTGATTTCTTCAACATAACGAAAGTACATTAGCCTAAATGAAAAGCACAGCCTTTTATTTTCTTTAATAGAACTAAAATATCAAGGAAGAAAACGTTAAAATTCAAATCCACCTGAATGTCCCATTTGACACTTAATGAAGTGCAAAGCTTGAGAAAATTAACATGTAAAGATACTGAAGTTAACAATGTGCTTCAGCAACACAGTTTTCAGCACAGGAGGTTTTATGTTGTTGTTGTTCCAGACTTACTGTACCAATAAGGAATTTTCATCAATTGGGCAACATAGGACAAATAAAAAAAAAATCTGTACTTATTGTATTTATTTCCCTGTTCTCTATCTATGGCAGATATCATAATATCTCAGATATGTATAACTAGAACAAATTTCCAGAATGACAAAATCCCTGGTCCATCAATTTCTTATAAATGAGTATATATGGGAGATATCTGAACATTACTCTTGATTTTCTAATATTGATCAGAGAGTTCAAAAATATGTATTGAGTTTCTGTAACCCTGCCACTCTTTCTGATTGACCTCTCCTCTAAACAATATTTTCATGAATACTGAAATGTAGCTTTTTCTAAAACAAACAAACAAATTTCTAAACTAAAGGGGAAGAGATGTGTGAGAATGTCTGCAGTCAGTTGGAGACAAAAAGTTAAGACCCTAAAAATTGTTAATTTTAGTGATAATTTTCTTGTTCTATAAGATCTCACAAAAGCCTTTATTACACTGATTTCCTAAAAAACAACAACAATGCTTGACATTTGGCTACATTTTAGAAGGCTGAGGAAGATGCTTGCTTTTTTATCTTCTGTTAATCTGGAATAGGCCTGGACAAATGTAGAATAAAATTAAACAAAACTTTCCATTTGAGCAAGCTCTATGGAAAATATAGGTCACATACCCTCACAGAAAAAAAAAATAATAAATTAAAAA
>WAAE01005727.1:0-18008 GCA_013400495.1 Nicator chloris | reverse complement strand
CTCAGCTTCATGCCATTTCCTTGCATCCTGTCACTGGTCATTGGAAAGAAGAGATCAGTGTCTATCCCATTCCTATTTAGTGTTGTCAGCAAACATAGAGGAAAAACCATCTGGGAAAATCAGGAATGTTTTTTAATTGATTTGCAAAATAAAAACTATGATCAGCACTAATTTTTATGCATATTTAGGCAGCCCACCAATTAGCGGTACTCATTTGTATTTGAATTAGGTCAGGATAGATTCATTAGACTGATCTATATCCCAGGTAGCATCCCTGTACCATGACTTAAATATGTGATGCATGTATTTAAGAGAGGAGAAAATTCAGCCTCTTCTCTTCTCTGTCCAAAGTGATGTTATTTTATGCAGCTATTGCAAGAACAAAACACAGCATAAAGTAGAAAACTCCTGTTGGCAAAATTTCTGTTCATGTGAATGATTTCAAATACCTGATGAAAATTAGAGCAAGGTAAGCCTATTTAGTGCCAAAAACCAAAGCATAATTTCATGTATTGCAGAAGAAAAATACCTTGTCTGTTCTCAAGCCTTCAGCAATGAAATTCCAGAAGAGGTGGACCTAGAGAGGTGATTTGTTACTCCTATGCAGTTGCAGCCTTCATACAAATTATGTACTCTTATGCACATGTTTGCAATTTCAAAAATCAATTTGATTATTTTTGCCTTTCTGCAGCAAACTGTACAGCTTGGAGATGGCTGGAGTCGAACAACTTTTGAGAAGTCAGTCCCCATGAGCACTTACTTGGTATGCTTCGCAGTGCACCAGTTTGCCTGGGTAGAGAGAAAATCCGCAAGTGGAAAACCTGTAAGTCCTTCTGCAGCCTGAACCTGGTTCAGATGACAGATGTGCCTTGATTTGCATTTTTTCTTTAAAATCTCATTTTATACAAAAAGGGACATATTTTTCCCTTTCCTGTAGTTTATTTTATGAAGCTGATTTTATCAGATTAGGTGTTCACAGTGGTCCCTCTGACCTTGACTACATACAGTGTTTTGCAGTCCTTCCCTGTCTCCCATCTTGGGGAGATCCCATTTAGTACCTCCCATATGAGCACACAGGTGAGGAAGGAACACTCTTTTTCCAAACTCATCCCTGACTTGTGGCCCAGTGACTGAAGGAATGTACAAGTTAGGAGGTACAGGAGAGTCACAGGCCATGAATACAAATACTTTATAGTTTCTGTGGGTTAAAAAGAGTGAATTGCACCTGATGTTATTACAGGCGTTGAGACACAGGATTACAGTGTTATGTGTCATTGTGTACTGGCTTGCTTTATTTTACAACAGTGGCAACAGGCAACTGCCCAGTGTCAGTTGATATTGTCTGCCTAAAGTGGTGGATATTTGGTGGATCCCCTAATGAATCTGAATCTATCAAATTAAAATAGCTCCTTCGTTTAGATACAGTAGGCAGGCCAATCCATTTCTTGCTTAGATTCAAATCTCCTGAAGGTGTAGCTGATCAGGCATAAAGAGATGACAAGACATTACATTGAATCACAAACTGAAATCTGAAATACAACTTGCCCCTCAACAGACACTCCTCATTTAGCCTAAACCTAGTTTGGGATACTCAACCTGCTGTTAATTGTTTATTGGTTTAGATCTTTTTCTCATCTGATACAGAGAGTGATCCCTAGGGCTCTATGCCCTTGCTTCTTCCCCTTCCTTTCCCCTTACGCAGTACAGAGTCTTGTCATTCACGTGAGCTGGCAATGCTTTCCCTGTTTTCTGGAGACAATGTCACAAATGGACAGGGAATCTAGAATAAAACCCCAGCCAGGCTACTGTTCCTTTAGCAAGTTAGCTCTTCCTTAGTTTCTTTAACTGGAAAAGCTCATCAAATCCTTCCCTACTGAAGGCTGTTTGCTGATGTTAAAATCTGTCTCGTAGAAATCTCCCAAGTTCTGATTCAGCTCTTAGCAAAGACTTCTTGTCACAGCACTGTGCTGAGGCCTCCCTCTGTGCCCTCACTAGCGTCATGATGTATGCTTATATTATTACTTGACAAATAACTAAAGCTAAATTACACTTAGACCAGCAAATGGAGCCTGGTTTGAGATAAAGATGTAATATGCTTAGTTCTCTGCTGTTTGGCTAAGTAATTCACAGGAGTACATTTTTAGGCCACTCAGTCCCACAATTTTGTTAGCCAATTGCTCTTCAGCATAGCTGATCCACTCATTATCAGGGACAAAACTTGGTCTCAATAGATACTCTCTAGAGTTCAGTTCCTTTAAAAATCAGGATTTGTCTAGATTTTTGTGCAGAACATAGTGCAGTAGAGAAAAAATGTACTGAAGAAGTGTGTAACACTGTTTTCTACATGCAGAAGTTAAACATTCACTACTTGTTCATGCCATGCTCCAGAATACGGCCCTGAGGTCACTATTTGTTTTTCTCCCCAAGCAAAACAGTACAGCCCACAATGTTCCTGACCAGTTGTAGCTTTTCTAAATAGAAGGGAGTGTTCACTGAAACATGGTAATTAAATTGTGTGTGTAGAAGCAGGGGTGTTCGTGTCAGTACAGAGGTTGCCTGAAGAAACATCTTCTAATTCAGTCCTATGTTACTACATATTTTATTAACGCTGTTCACTGAACAATGTCTGAGGACTTGCCTGCACTAGAAAACTTGGGGTTTAAGGAAGGTTAAAATCATAACTTTCCTTTCTCTTAACATGGACATAGTTTTACCAACATCAAATACATGCATAAGATCCATAACTAAAAATTATCTTTTCCCCAGGGAAACCAGACTATTTTTAGGGTTTTTAATCATATATATAGAAAGTTATTTTTCTAACTTTTCCAAGGCTTCCTGTCCAAGAACTTTGAAGACCAGCTGAACAATGAGGTATTTTGATTCACCAACTACTGAAAAGAACATTCCACAGTTTTCTGTGTAAATTTCTAACAATAAATCCCTCATTCAACAGAAAGTATCCACTTGATCCATAAATTACTTTCATAAACAACAGCAATAGCATACAGCTCACATGACATAGTAAATTATTTTAAAACTCTGCCATTCACTCTGAAAGCCCTAACAAAGACATTCATGAAATCAGTGGTGGGAAATATGCCTACGACTGGAAACAATGCTCCTGAGCTGATTACCTGTCAGGTACCGAATGTCTGGTTTGGAAAATCACAAAGGAGATTATACGAATGAAACCCAAAGTCAGTTCTAGTCCAGGCTGAGGGTTTTGGAAACCATTAATATGGATCAGCTAGGGGACTGAAGACTGCTAAATTGGGTAAAGAGCTTTGAGAAATGGAAATTGCAGACCGTAATTGCAAACTGACCCTGGGGGAAATCCCCTGGCTGGAATGGATTCCCAATTTAATTTCATAAGCTTTTTTTGTTGTTGTTGTTCCAGCTTTATTTCTGACCACCTTCCCATCCTCCCCTCTCATTGGAGGAAGTGTAATTTATGGTATTGAAATCAATGTGTTGTCAGGCTCCAAAAGAGTTCCTGGAATAGACCAGCTCCTTTGCTCAGCTTGGGCCCTAAACTCCTGGCTGTAAGACAGCACTGAAGGAGTAAACAAGCCACACCAGTGTAGTCAGATGAATGTGTCCCATTCATAAGAGTCATGGAGCTGGCAAAATGAGATGGATTGAGTTTTCCTAAAACTAGAAACTTTACTCCATATAGAAATCTCTTATCCATACTGGAGATTTTCAGGGGTGGGGAAGAGAACAGCCTACATGCAACTCCCGCAGGCTTTGGGACAAAGAGATTGAGGGAAACATCCCCAAAAGGCTCCATGAATTCTGAACTCAAACTTTGTCTTCAAAATGTGAAGAAAACTTCTCAAAAGGTTTTTTCAAGTTGCAGGCCTTCTCATCAAGGGCATGGGTGCCATAAAGATTCTAGTCCTCCAGAGCTTGTTTCTTACTGCTTGACAGCAATAGCCAAAGCAGTCCCAGGCACCAGATTTCAAGGACAGAAAGGCCAACATTCAAGACACCATTTTTTGTATTCATATATACAGGAGGAGCACAGAAATGATCACTAATCACAAACAGTGCTACCAAATGGGCCAGTTTTCCCAGACTTGCCTGGTCATAAAAGAGAGAACTGATTTTTCCCTATGATTTCCTGGGGCATAGCACCCCAGAAAGCACCAAAGCTGTGACTGAGTGGCTGTGTAGCCCAAGGCCCTGGTCAAACAGCCACTCAACCTGCACAGGCCAGCATGTCTGGGAGGGGTCACAGATCTAGTAAATGCACTGTCTTCAGCAGGTTTGAGATCTTCAAACAAAAAAGGACAAGAGGAAAATATGATGATAGTACTTAGGAAAGGTATGAAGAAGGTAAATAAAATGAGGTGCTATGGACTTCTGACACATTTCAATACAGATGTGCTCCTGAAGATTGATCTAATGGGATCAGTCAAGATCAGTGATCTGCTCAGAACAAGTGGATTCCCTTTGACTGTGCTTTCCCAGGTTTCCTTCTTGAGAAAACCAGGCTGTGGGGAAGTAGGGGCTGGTATGCAACCAGGACCTGCTCCAGGCTTGGCCACTGTGAGCTTCTGGACATGGGTCTTGACAGTTTTACAATTCAGAAAAACGGTGAAAAGTGTGCATATGTTGACTTGGTCTCTCTTATGTACAACACTTGAAAAACTTTGTTGAATAAATGTGATAGGGAACAGAATTCGGTGTTTGAGCCAGTCTCAGAGAAAACCTGCAGTGTTATTGATATGTATGTATGCTAAATGCCTTTCAATATTCGACACCTAACTCCTTTTAACTGAAAACTTTTCTAATTGTCTCTCTGTATTTTACAGCTGAGAGTTTACGCCCAGCCACAGCAAATACACACAGCAGAATATGCAGCAAATGTAACAAAAATTGTATTCGACTTCTTTGAACAGTACTTCAATATGAGCTACTCTCTTCCAAAACTGGGTGATTATTAACATTTATATTTTTCTTTTTGTTGATTCAGCATTATGGTTATGTTGCTCCTACAGATCTCTGTGCTTTGGTGGAAAAACAGCAGGAAAGCATTTGGTTACTAACTGCTGATATTATGTCAGGATGTTTTAAAACTGTACCAGTGTAGTTCAAGATGTTTCTAAATGTCATGATGGATGAGTTGGTCTCAGTTACTGTTTAGTTACCAGTTCTCACAATTCCGTTTGCTGAACTGAAGAAATGGTCGTGGCATGTTTATTTTAAAGTGTCTCGTGGAAAATTAAGGCAAGCATTGGTGTCATCAGCAAAGGACCATCACGAGTTAAAACAGAGCCAGAAGTTTCAGAAAAATATGTACCACTTCCATGTGAACTTCTGGACAAAAGTCAGCAGTGAGATAAGTGAAGATGTAAACTGCCAGAGAGTATGTCATATTATTTATTAACCTTAGTACAAAGTGGGTGTGTATCCACCTCTTAAAAAGATGAATGTGGTCCAGCATATAATTTGTAGTTTCTACTGCTGGGCTAAATAAAGATTTGGGACTAAATAAAAGTGAGAAAATTCTCAAATTTTGCCCATGGTTGCAAAACAAGCAAAGAGAAGGTAGTGCATCAGGGCATCCTTTAGCTTGGAATATCTGGACTCTGGATGTGATTCATGCAGTTTAACATGCACAATAATCAAGCTGGGAATACAATCAGAGTTTTGGAAATTCTCCCTCCTAAGACCTTCACAGAGGTAATTCAGTTAGGTTCATGAACTTAAAAGGATGGAAAAATACCAGCTGCAAACAAGTCAAGACAAGATAGGGGGGAGAAAAAATCCCCCAAACTTTGAAGACAATTGGTGCTGTGCAAACCTTTTGTTGGATATTTGTACCTGTACCTATCAGGCTAACCTATATTACTTTAACAAAAGACTTTTACCTCCTCCTTTTAAAATTGCACCTGAGTTTACTGTAAATATGTTTGCATTTTAATGACAATTGGATTAGGGAAACCAGTACAATATGTTGTTCTTTCACACATTGATCCCCAGTAATAATAGGTACTATATCTCACCTGTGCTTTATATTCAAACTTTCATTGTCATGAAAGCCTGCTGACTTTGCCATGGCAGCATCTGGATAAAGGTCTATCTGTGTGGCAGGATGGACTGGTAGGTTCAGGTCAATGTGTCACAGGATAGACAATTTTGTGGATTCTATACTGTTTTTCCCAGAATGTCTATTTGTTCGATCATTAACCTTAACTTGAGATTTTGTTCCCTCGTTATTAGAAGTTATCCAGGTCAAACCTGATGAGTCAGACATGTTTCTGTATAATGGTTTATTTAAATATTGTATTTCACACTGATTTATGGCTTCTGGCATTGCCTCTCTCCTTGTATCCTCATGTTGACTGTCATTGAAGCCCTTGCCAAGCTATCAGCTTTGATTCTGTAATCAAGTTGTTTAATTTAAAATAAGTAATTCCTATCTTCTGTTGGAGGGGTGGAGGGTTTTCATTCTATTCAGTTTTAAATCCGTCTGTACTTTTTCACTAACCCACATAGAAAGCCTGTGGTCATTATTTGCGAAAGAAAATGCCAGTTCAATTGAATCTGCAATTCTCATTTAAACCTGTATTGATTACTGACCATAAATGAGTGACCCTCACAAATTGCCAGGCGTAGAAGCAGATGTTGTTCACTGCATGGGGGATTTACTTCAGTTAACAGGGCAATAAATATTTTTAATACAACAGTGTGACAAACAATGTCACGCCTCATTATTCTACAAATAGTTTCAGGAGGTTCACTGCTTACAGCACATCCCCAGACAATAGTATTAATTTCTGAAGCCAAAATTAAGTAATGTATGATATGCACGTTCCCAGGAGATGCCATAGCATCACCTCCCAGGACAGATCCCCAGCAAGTGCAAATGATCCTACCTCTGTTAATCTCAGCAGAGCCAGGGCACTTGCTACCAGCTGCTTTAGGCCAGTTCTCTTCTTCAACACAGATCATAGCCCACAGTCCACAGCAGTAAGGCAGAATCACACATGGTAAGGAAAACGGGCTGTAAATACACAGAGAGAGGACAAGCTAATTGATTTAAAGGATACAGTGGTAATCGTTGTCTCTTTCTTTTAATGCAGATAAAATAGCTATTCCAGATTTCGGGACAGGTGCTATGGAGAACTGGGGGCTGATCACATACCGAGAAACAAACCTGCTGTATGATCCTGAGGAGTCAGCCACATCCAATAAACAGAGAGTAGCTGCTGTGATAGCCCATGAGCTCGTTCATCAGGTATATTTTAGGACATGAGTCACTTTTAGTGTTTCAAATATGTAGTCACAACATTTTAATCTTGCAAATACCATCATTAACTTCATCTCGGGATCTTCTATGTGTGCTCAAAATCTGATTGCAAAATATGTTAAAACAGATCCCTGTTAGAACTTCAAAATACCATGGCTACTGCCTTGGAATTTTTGTCAGGAAGTTAGATGCTTGAGCCCAGACTGTCAGCCAGTTTATGAAAATCTGTCTAAAATGTCTTAGAGAAATTAATTTACAAGTGCAGATGTCTCTTTTGGGTAGGTAAACAGGGACAGTTATGCAGTGTGGAGGCTGTCTGAAAACATATCCTTAGATGCAGAAATCATCAAGAGGAAGAAACTAAAAGTATTTTCAGTAGCACATGAATCATTAGCAATCTCCCAAGTAATATGTAATTTTATAATAAAAGTGATGTTTTAACACAAGGCAAGGCCTTCATTCCTATTCAAACCCCAGAATGATGATAATTTTCATCTAGCCACAGGAAAAAAGTAAGCAAATGAATGTTCTATATGCAGATGTGAGATACTGAAACATACATGTACTATTTATCTAAACCTACATCTTTATATTTATAATTGTAGTGGTTTGGAAATATTGTAACCATGGACTGGTGGGAAGACTTGTGGTTAAATGAAGGATTTGCCAGTTATTTTGAGTTCCTGGGAGCAAATGCAGCAGAACCAGATTGGCAAATGGTAATTATTTCTGCCTTGTGGTGGGTTGGCAGGGCTGGGAGAAACATTTTGGAAGGGAGTAAAATTTAGACAAGGATGATGAAGATTTAAAGTATATTTATAGAGAACTAACATAGCGTCGTGGAACATAAAGAAAAGGTTAGTTTGAGTTTTTCACCTACCTGTGTTATGGTCTGAAACTAGTCAAAGTAAACTTTATGGAGTTTTAGTCTGCAGGGAAGAGTCATTCTTTTTTAACAAGTGAGTCAAGTGTTTGGTTATTATGGCAAATAACACCTAGGTGGGTTCTGGACAGAGCCTTAACAGTTTTGCAGGGTTGCTTAAAGGTCTAACTCTGAAAGATGGGGATATTCCTGTATTTATTTGGTTGGGCTGTACTCTCTTCATGGGACTTAGGATCGTTATTTGATCTGGTAAGGGTTGGGAAACTGGGCTGGTCTCCACAGCTTGGGCTATTATCCAGGAAAATAGTAGATTCCCATTTAGCTTCTGCCAGCATTGTAACTGTCATTTCAAGTGCTCCAACTCAGACAATCTCTGTTCTGTACAGTGCAAAAATAGGTAGTGGCAGTGGATAGCCAAAGTGCTAACTGTGCCAACTCCAGATGCTTTAAGGGCGTTGCAAAGAAGTTAGCCTTAAATATGCATTATACTCTGTGGATAAAGGGAGTTTTCTTGCTCCTTCCTTCCTCCCCTCCCAAACAGATGTGATGGCACATAGCATGCATATTTTCCCCAGCTGTCCAGGTGTAATGAGGTTCTGGGTGCTAAGACATGCAAAACGTATGCCAGTGGAAGGGAGCAGAGTAGGTTTGGCATAGGTTGAACCTGTTGAAATCTACTATCTCTTGAGCCTAGTGACTTTAGAAGCAGGCAGTGCCTACTTGCTGCTTTTCCTGCCTCTCTCCCTGCAGAGGGGCTAAGAACAAAAGAATTTCCTGGATCACTTTTCCACTTTAAAGTAGAAGATCTGTGGTCCTAACTATGTAAGAAAAAATCTAATTATTGAGTTTAAAATTTAAAAGATTTAATTTAGTTTAGATACTATGTTCATCTAAGATCTAAGACATTTCAATGGTATCCTAGTGAGTATTAGAAGAGGAAAGCTAAATTGAATTTTAGTCTTTTTTGGTCAATATTGATTACAAAATAAGGGATGCTGTCTGCTTAATCATTTTTTTAAAAATTCAAATCAATGTAAAAAAAAATTATAAGCCTTGGGATGGGGAATGGTGCCTCCTTCTTCCCTCCCTCTCTTCCTACCCAACTCATCTTTTGCAAGAGGAGACCATAATGCTTTGTAAACATTGTCACACTTCTGAAATTGGTAACACAGGCTACTCTTTTTGCCTATTGGGGGCAAGGGAGGGCAGGATGGGTGTGTCTGTGTTACGATACACACGGGAAAACAGGATCTGCAAAAGGCAATTGATCTTAGTTAAGGAGAAATTGTATTCTTCCCCTCTCAGATGTAAAGCAAGAGTTTGCAAGTCCTTCTTTAGAGGACATGAAATTTGTTCTATTTCAAACTGCCTAGAGAAGTTGAAGTTCAAGCTACTTATTTGAGAAGTAGGCATATGCTCCTGCCTTTGTTTCTATTCTGATGTCTTCTCTTTCTCAGCTTGAACAGGTTTTAATTGAGGATGTTCTTCCTGTACTGAAGGATGACTCTTTGCTGTCTTCACACCCAATTGTAGTCAATGTGTCATCTCCAGCTGAAATCACCTCTGTGTTTGATGGGATATCCTACAGTAAGGTACGATATCCTCCTGATGTGACTTTGGATGCAAAGGAAGAGGCAACTTTGGAGAGGAGATAAAAGTCAGGGGTGCTCATAAACAGGACTCCTAATTTCACTTGAGCTGTGTCTGTGCAGATCTTTGTTCTGGGACATTCCCAAGTGCTGTCAGTGACAATGCAGGTAAAAGCAGCTGTGAGAGGAGCAGTGAAGCCAGGGCCTTGTCAGCCACTGTGCACCGTGCAGGCTTGTTCACAGCATGCAGCGATGCAGGCAAAGCACTGTGTCACCAGCCTCTGCCACTAGAGCATTGGGTTTAAAATTAAACTAAACCAGGTGCTAAGCACATCCCTCTCCCATCACCTCGTGCTGATGCAGTCCAGCTATGTCAAGTGTCATAATCTTACACAAGGGCAGAGGAGGCAAGGGCAGATGTCCAGGTATCCTTTCTGTCACTTCTCCAATACACTTGCAGGCCAATATAACTTCTGGTTTGAGGAAGAAAGGCAGGGAACCAAACAGTGAAAACAGGAAAGTGACTTTTTATCTCAAGTTGCTCACAGTATCCCAGCCACCCAAAAAAATACCTTTGCAAAGATGGGTTACATCAGCCTCTACTGGCATTGGCCTAAATTGGGAGATAAGTTAGTTCCACATTTCACTGGAAGTTGTGGAGCTCAGGAATGCATTAGGGTACAGTAGCCTGCAGCCCAGGAGGTGGTAGTAGACACTCCATTAAGTATGTGACAAGATTTTTGCTCATCCCACGCCAGTCAGTGGCAGTAAGGACCTGTGCCTATAAAGACTCTCTAAAGAGCTACCTGGAAGAATACCTTGGGTCTGCCTGAGCAGAGAGACACTGGAATGCTGGAGTCATCCAACCACTGTTGTGACCAGGGCAGACAGAGGCCTTTGGGAGCCCATTTGCCGTGGTGGGTGGCAGCCCGGAGCTCAGTGCACACTCAGTGGGAGAGTGCTGTGAGGTCCAGAGTGTGCAGGACGCCAGCAGCCATGCTGAGGATCATCACTGAGGCTAGCTCATCTCCCTCCATATTGGATGTAGCCAAAGCCACTGTGTCCTTACACAAGCCTTAGAGATGGAACAAAGCGGGGGGCCCCCTGTACCTAACCAGAGAGTCTCTTGACTCAAGGGCCCAACAACACTGTTCCCTCCAGTTGTTTTCTGTAGTGCATCAAGAAACAAGCCCAAAGAAGCACAGGAGAAAACACCCCTGTCACTCTTCTCCTCAACCTGCCATTTCCCATGCTGCTTCTGAGCCTGATACAACATATTTTTATTGGCAGCTTCTTGTATGACTCTGTCAGTGTTCCATATCTGATGCCATAATGCGCTTCCACTGAACACACAAAATCCACCATTATTAAATACTGCTTGTTGCTTTCCCTCCAAGCTCCTATTATCAGCTAAACATAAAGTATATATTGCATTGACTTTAGCTGGGCTACAGTCTGTAATTGTACATACTACTTTTATTAGCTAGACTTGATCCATCCATTTCCATCAGTTTTCTGTTTTCAATTGTTAAATCCTCTATCCAACAATACAAGCAGTATTTATTGCATCATAAATGCCTCACAGTCAAACCATAAACCATGTAAAAACCTGCATTGTGTAACATTGTTTTTAAATCAAACTAACAAAAGTCACGAAGTATACAGAGCTAAATCAAATACTCTGGATCAAAATGCATTTTAGTGGTGAGCTAAGCAAGAGACATACTTTTGCAGGGTCTGTAAAAACAATGGAGAAAAACAATCCTAGCTTTTACTCATCTCTTTGTGCCTACATAATTGCTACATGAACTCATTTTTTTTAAGCAAAAACACTTGAGGACTTGTGCATTGTTTGGGAACAGTTTGCTTGGGATATAATTTGGCTTAGGTTATAATTTGGCTTGAAAGAGAAAGTATTTGCGTAGATTTAGCTCAAATTACAGTTGGTATTTATATATAAATGCGTGACAAAATTAGCTTGTTTCTTTTTGGCTTTATTTTGGCTTCTCTTTTGCATTTTTATTTTAAAAACAATCTTCTCATGATAATAATCATCACTAAACAAATAAAGCATAATTTGGAATGCTCTCTGTTAGTCTTACCAGAACAACCAGAGACCATATCCAATCCTAAGACCCTAATGAATTGCCTAAGGGTCTATAGAGTCATTGCAGTGTATTCTGTATGACATCCTCTAACTGCTGTGTGGTTGGTAGGGCATTATATGCCTAGGAAAGCTCTACTAGAGTAGAGCTGGTGATCAAACAATTAATGTACATAATTGTTTTAATCTGCTTTTAAAAGGTATTTGCATCTTATCTGTTTCCCAGTTTAATCCTCTCTCTTATTTTGAAAGGTTTTATTAAAGTAACAGTGCTGTTTTTTGAAATAACTTGTGTTAGAAATTTGCGCTAGGACACCCACATTTTTGAAATTTCCCAGCTACAGAAGTTTAAGATTCATCTTCCACATTTCTGCCACAAAAAATCTTGTCACGTACTTGGCAATTACTATGAAATTATGTGGGTGTTGATAAAAGACTCCCCCCTATACCCCTATCAGAGAATGTCAGCTAGTCAAATTAAGGTCACTTTCCTGAGCCTCCCCAAATAGTTGTAAGAAAGGAAAGTTATTAAAATACTGGCCTTCCTATAATCAGTAATTTTTGTTAGGATGAGTTTTTCTCAAACACACTCCATCATGAACTACAGAGGAATGACAAGAGAGGGGGGAAGAGACTGAAAAATAATAGTAGAAAGTGCAAGTGACTAACTATACATTATAATTTAAAGCAAAAGAAGACTCCATTGTTATCAAATGCATGTATAAGTGTGTATTTCTACTTTGGTTTTTAATATAAGTGAGAGACGATGGTTTACGAGAGGTGATATCAGCAAGGGAGTGGCTGAGAGACAAAGCTGAGGAATTGAGGTTCCCTAGTGCATACTCACGGCCTTATGATCACCACTGATCATTAAATAGCCTTATGATTACCACTAATGGATATTTGTTCTAAATGTACTCAACTGGTTTTGAACATATTCCATGGCAAACACACCAGATTTCTGTATCAGAAAACAGTCATCTGCTGACCACCTTGACTCTCCAACAATACCCTGGAAAGCAGTTTGAGCATATCTGTTCAAACAGTCCCTCTGCCATGACTCATCTAGTCATTATTCTCAGACATACAAACAGAGGAAACAAGATTTACTGAGAATTCAGATAATATTCTTGTTTTCATGGGACAACTGGATTTTTAAACCATTCATAGCATTAGGCTCTCAACTGCTCCTTGATTTAGCTCAGAAAATGAAAACATGCTAATCCTAAAATTGTATTTTGCACCTGAGATTGAGTTTGTACTTCTTTTTTTTTTTTTTTTCATCATTTTGTGTGCACTCTGTTCTTTGTTCCACATGGCTCTTCTACTTCTCTCTCCTGTCTTTCTCTGGTTTCTTTCTTCTTTTAAAGTCCTAATTGTTTGGGGTTTTTTCTGTGATGTCCAAGTTAGTAACTACTCTGGTCCCAAATCTACCCTGCTTCAGAGACCAGAGCTCTTACACTAGTCCTCAGAAAACTTCATTCTTTATCTTGAGATGGCATACTGAACCTGTAAAGCCCCAGACTTGCAGCATTGCAGCATTTTTAGTGTTCCCTTCCTGTTGTGTGTTCATCTGAAGTCACTGCCTCTCTCAGGCTGTTCCCCTGACAGGGGTAGTCCCCAGCTGCCCTCACCTGTCCTGTTCAACACGAAACAGGGAGCCCTGCTCACACAAACTGTTAGAGTGGCAGGACAGTAACCTGCAGCAGCAGGGCTCAGGAGCTGAGCATAGAAACAAGTGTCTGATCACAACTAAAGACTGATTCTCACATCCAGGTTAAGCTCCACCAGGTAAGTATGCCATCCCACAAACGGAGTAGAAAAACCACTTCCATAGTCTGATGGATGATTTCTATTTTTGCCTTATAAAATACTCATTCCCACATTGCCTTTTAGAAGAATGGAAATCAGTGTTAGAGCAGTGTGGATTGACCTTTTCCCCTTTCCCTTTGTCCTCAGGGTGCATCGATCCTCAGAATGATTCAAGACTGGATTACACCAGAGCTCTTCCAGAAAGGCTGTCAGGTAAAGGTGGCACCAAAACCTGCCAGACATACAGCCCATCTTCATGTGACAGTAGCAAAGCCATAATTCAAAAACTGAATATCAGAGATTCTGGTATTGGTAGCAAAAGCACTCAGTGCATTTCAGTACTGAGTGGACAACATGGAGGAGAAGTTCCATGCTCCCACAGAAGGAGGAATGTGAACTGCATAAAGATTTGATAGCCAGACAGTGAGGACCTAAATTCCTGACAGCTTTTCATGGAAAAACGTCCTCTACCCCACTGTTATCCTCTTGTCAGCTGAGATCCCCTCATTCTACTGTAAAGTGTGTCTGCAGCTTCCTATGGCCAGGATCCTCCAACCCACACAAGGCTGCTATGTAGAGACACTTTTAGAGACATAAGCTCATCCATGCCTTGATACAGGGACACCCAGCCCTAGAGAGTCAAGGTAATAGAGAGAAGAAAATGGATGTATTGCACAGCTCATAGTCCTTTCTTGTGGAGGAAAAGCATGGTGCTACAAAATGACAAAATGGGAGAAAGGAGCCGTCCGGAGAAGAAGATTGTCCTTTATTCTGAACAGATGTTGGTAACGAGTTACAGTGCAAGCTTACCACATTTGTTCTTACTTCCCTGTCTCATGAAGAGCATATTTATGGGCTGCTACAAGATAGTTGTATTTTCCTGTACTTTCCCTTTCATTTATTCAATCGGAAGAGTTACCCAAGATGGGAAAATAAGCCACCTTGTCCCCAAGAGCCTAACCCTTCCCTTCTGCTCAGAGCGCTAACGTAGGCAGCTGTGGCCAACAGCGAAACAAACAGCACCATCTACTGGCTGAACACCACCAGGAGCAGGTGACACGGTAGGAAACACCCGCCAAGCAGCCAGGGAAGATACAGGATGGGAATAAGGTTCAGCAAACTCTCTGCTGAACACCATTACTCCTTGTAACAATCGTTTTGGTCAAAACTTAGAGGTGACTAGACTTTCCTGCTTCCATTCTGAGTCCACAGGTAGCAAATCTCATGAAATATCTTCGTCCTGTTAAACAGCCTCTTACATTATTCAGAAATTTGCAACAGGGTATAATGGTGTCCATTTAAACAAAACACAAAGAAGTCTTCAAGTACAAATTTATTTCTTACTAACAAGTCACTCTGGAAAACGCTGACTTTCGGTGTTAATTGGATGCATTGGGCAACAAAGGAATTTCATCAGCTGAATACTGATCCATTTAATCTCCCACTCACATACTACCACCCATGTGTAGATACTCTGTGCAACAGAGAGGTACTCTCTGTATCCCTGTACAACTGAATATGTGCATTGTTCTCATAGGCAAAGAAGAAACACTGGTAGTATTTTCACAGTCTTCCATCTCTCTCTAGGTGTATTTGAAGAAACACCATTTCCAGAATGCCAAGACACAACAATTTTGGGAAGCTCTGGAAGAGGTATATTTTGCATCCATCCAAACCCTTGCTAATAAATGTTTCATATCTCACCCACTGATTTCAGTTCCTCAGACTTTTAATATTCTGTAGCTCTTCTGCCAATGAGAGATCACAAGCTAGGCAGCCTCCCAGTATATTGCTCTCTTTTGTTGTTGTTGTTGTTGCTGTTTTTGCATAAGGCAGTGGGAGTGGAATAAAGAACAAGAAAGGAGGCCTTGCTAACAAACAACCTGCTACTGAAACATTCCCCCTGCAACTCAAACTCATTTTATGTGTGAAAACACCTCTCATCCACCACACACATGCACCCCATACTGTCTCTTTTCTCTGTCCAGATTCAGGTGTTTGAAAGCTCTCAGTAGTATCAATTCCCAAGTAATTTTGGTGCTTATCTCTCTCTCTAGCTTCTGAGTCCCAGTTGGGTCATCATCTGTGCCACCATTTTCTGATCTTTCCTGTTCCTTGAGGCTGGACTATTTTTTTTCCATCTATCTCATTACCCCTCATTACACTTGCATACTGCCAGGTTCTTCCCTGATAGTATTTCCTTTTCTTCCAGCCCTGAGGACATGGACACAACCTAAATTGTGCTTTTGTGTCTCATTTCTAGTTCCAGTCTTCTCCCTGGTCCTAGACTTCTTCCTACTCAGCAGAACTTCCTACTTTATCTCTCTAGTGCTTTGCATCTTCACATCACCTACCTCATCTGGAGGAGGAAACACTAGAAGTGACCCTAGCTCACTTCCCTCACAGGTGGCATCCTGGGGAGGTAGTGACAGCTTTCTCCAGCTCCAGCTCCTAGAACAGATGTTCAGGGTTCACAGAATGAAATTTTACATTGGTGCAGCTGCTGGTGGTTAATACTGGCTCTGCCTTCACACTCAAAACAAGACACAGTGCAAGGAGACTTCTGGCTTTAAAAATCCGCCTGTGTCCTTTCTGTCCTGTTCAGTTTTTCTGCCAGAAAAAAAAGGAGAGATCTTAGAACATGCAAGGGGCCTCAAAGGTTCCTCAGTATTTCTTGTCCATGTTACTGGCCAGTCTCCTGCCTACACATTTCTCATTTCTTCTGTGGGTGTTAAGGTTTCCAAATGATTTCTTTCTTCAATGACAGGCACCATAAAAGGATTCAATGGAGGATTTTTTTGTTGTTGTTGTTCTGAACATGCTTTTTTCTCTGCCCCTTTCTGGTCTTCTTTTTCTTAATATCAGAGATACTTTCTTTCCTCTTAGGACTGAATTTCCGTATTCACTGTGACCTTCTTCCATCATTCATAGGCAAGTAATAAACCTGTGAAGGAAGTCATGGACACATGGACTAGGCAGATGGGCTACCCTGTTTTGGAGATGGGAGATAATTCAGTATTCACACAGAAACGTTTTCTTTTGGATCCCAATGCAAATGCTTCTCATCCTCCTTCTGATCTTGGGTAAGTTCCTATTGCAAATGTTGATTCAAACCAGGCAGAAACTAAGTAAAATGTACCTCATTAAATGCATTTACAAAAACAAGTTAAAAAACCAAACCAAACCAAAACAACCTAAATGAGCAAAAACCCAAAACAAACAAACCCCACAAATAAACAAACAAACCCCAAAAACTTATGTGGGTTTTCTCTTGGGAAACACAATACCTCTCTAAATTCCATTGTAGTAAGCTCCATAAAAGAACTACTAAAACTAGAAGTGAATAAATCTGTTAAGATATTTTGTTTAGGAGATACAAAAGAACAAATCTTTCTTCCTGGAGGTAGGAGGAGATACCATAAACTTATTTTTTTTATTTTCTGAAAGTTAGTGACCATTTACTTAACCCAGGGTTATAAAGATGGCATGTATTTTCCCATAGCATTTGTCATGAAGGGGAAGTGTCCCTGGGATGAACTATAATATACTAATATGGAACAGCAGATGACTGCTCAAAAAGGCTTAGTAATTTTAGCAGCCCTATGCAGGTCGCTGATGTTACAATCACAGCATGCTCTGCTGTCCAACATCCCTGATTTCCTGGTCACAGCCTTGATCAGGCTGTGCTGTGGCTCCATTCCTGCCCAAATTTCTCATCTTTGTCCTGGGTATGCCTTTGACTGAGGAATCTGCACCTACCCAATAAAGGTATACAAGGAGCTGAGGACCAAGAGTTAAGGTCATGTTTGGCTCCGCGTGTTTTATAATGAAGGAATTAGGGTTGTCTTGGAGAAGAAAAATAGGCTGGAAAAGGCAAGATGTCCTATTAACTGTATCACAGTGGTTGCTTAAACTCTTTCATTTTTTCAATCTGTAAAAAAACTTCTGTAATACTTAACCATTTATTTCAAGTCAGCTTTGCAAAGATTACCTAGTGTCTGCACAAAGCCCTAGACACATCAACATTAACACTGACACTAATTGTTGACATCTTTTACTAAATTAATTGCTTTGTATCCTGCTAGAATATTGCCAGAAATATTATTTAGTAAATGTATATGTTCATAAGCACAAGTCAGCTTAATAAAACAAGATGTAAGCATTAAAATAAACAAACAAACCAAGACATATTGGACGGTTTTTTTACCATTTGGCTTCAAATGTAATTTGATTTTCTTTCCCATTAAATAATTTCAGTTATAAATGGAATATACCAGTCAAATGGAAGCTTGGTGGTTCATCAAGTTATACTTTCTACAACGCATCAGATTCTAGAGGTAAATGTCTTCTCTATCAAGG
>WAAE01005726.1:0-20789 GCA_013400495.1 Nicator chloris | reverse complement strand
GAATTCAGCATATAAGAAGATGGTTTGGGATTCTGAATAAGATTTTGTGTATACCCAGAATATTAATTCACCTGTTCAGAGTTATTTTTTTTCTGAATTTTAGAACTGATGGAACTGATGGAATTTTAAAAGTGAAGTAATTATACTCAAATCTGGGACATGAAAGACAAGGACTGGTAGATAGAATAAACAGAAAAATCAGGTCACGAAAAGGTGTGATCTATTATTTCTACAACTACAATTTACAAGCTATGGTTTGGAAGGACCTTCACAGCTGCTATTTCTGAAGGGGTAAAGGTCCAATTGAGTGGTTTTTTTGGAACATTCTTAATCAACCCACCAGACATCTAAACATTTAAATGCTAAGTACACAAGAGATAAGCATCATAACATTTACATTGCATAATCTAAAGAAGCAAGGACCATAAGCTAGTGGATGAAATGATTATAGAATGTATCAGATAGCTGAATCAGAGATGGAGCTTTCCAGTTTCAGGAGCCCAAAGGTGGAGTCGACTGTAAAAAGTTCTGAATCAGCTTTGTTTATATTGAGATCTAAATGCCAGCCTCAGATCTTCAAACAGGAAGGCAAAGAGAGAAAAACGTACAACCTAACTCCAGAATCCAACCACAGCCCAAAGGAAAAGATGCCAAGAGATTGCAATTTTGACAGATATTCTTCTTACAAAGCTTCCAAGATTTAAAGGTCAGGCGTCTAGCCTAAACCACAGTATTGCAGACAAGGAGGACTGGCAATGCCTAACACACACGAGTGGGTGCACCTCCTGTCTGTGCCCCAAGCCTTTATCAGGATAAGGCCTGTATCTGTATTGTGCTGTCTCCACAGAAAGAACACCCAAGAGGGAGAAGAAAAGGAAGAGACAGCACACTCTGAGTGGATCACCTGTTTAGACAAACAAGAGTTAGGGAGCCCAGCCTACTGCAGAACAACATTGATCTCTCTTTAGATGTTTCTGCCACTAAGTCAAAATGACAACGTAGACCATCTTTAGGTGGATAGCCCCCCTATGCAGGTTTCTCCTACAACAAAAGAGGAAGCCTATGTGACTAACTTTCACCAAATTTCTAACATTTAGGTGTGTAAAATTTGATAGACTGTAGTTTTATTAGGGCACTGTAAGGAATAGATTAAATTAGTACTTGTGGTTCAGTTAGGTGTTTGAGCTAGAAATGTCTGTATTACATGGATGAGAAACATCCCGCAAAACACCCTACAGACAGAAATAAATTCCTTACTCAGCTATATGTATTTAAACCAGCAGGGTTCCTTTACCTCTTGCTAGTCTTTACATATAATATCACACAAGCAATTCACAGCATGCACTGTGGACACAAGGTTTCTGCCACATAAGACAAGACAAGCTGTACCTAACACAGGCAATGCCAGTTGTTTACCACTATGTCTAGATTTACACATTTACCCCATGGAGACCAGAGTTTATGCCATCCTCATTCTCAAAAGATGGCACTTAATGCAGGCTACACAGTCTTCCTCTGTAAATTCCAGATTATTGAATGCTGAAATTTTCTGATGGAGAGACATGGAAAAATAAATATAGACTTGACATTTAAACTAATACCAATTAGAAATTATTCAAAACATAAACAACCCCAAATCTGAAAAAAAACAAAACCCAGAGTTTTGGTTTTAGTAGCCTTTTGCAGTTGCCTTTTTCACCAAGAGCCTATGACTGGATGTCTTTATGTACTTCTTTACCACAATATTAAAAACTGTTACTGTAAGTAATCAGTCATATTCTGTGCTGAATACCTATGTTAAAGACTATTGTGGATTGTCTTGATTAGGTGAATGAGACACTATTTAGTTTTAAGGACTTCTGGAAGACCTGGCTGATAAAGTTTTGCTTTATCTTTCTTTCAAAAAGCCATATAACAAAATTAGGCTGCAGTAGTCTGTTTTCCACAGAAGTTAAAATAAACAAAATACTTCATTTTCTCAGCAGAATCTCTCTGCTGGTCTAACTTGCTTTGCAATTAGAAAGATGCAAATATTTAAAAGATTGGAAAACTTCAAAGGCTGTGCAACTTAAGATAAAAAGAGGATTTCTATAACATCCTATATATCATTTTCTCAGGCACATTTACAAAACAGATATTAAAGTACCCTAAAAAATCTTCAAGGAAATAGAAAAATACCAACTTAACACTCCAATGCATACCTATCTTCTAGTAACAGAGAGATCAAAAGATCTAACACATATCTATCTTCTACTAACAGAGGTATCAGTCTGACACTGATCAAGAGATGAGTCTGAAACTGAGCAGTGTTTTATATAAGTCTTCCCATTGCAATGTTCGACTCTGTGTGTAGTAGTAATGGCTCTTCTATATTTTATTATTCACTTCAAGTCATTACTAACAATTCTTCTGTAAAGTAAAGGCATTGGAATAACTGTTGTGGAATGCTGAAAGAGTTTCTAGTGTTGGGTTCAAGTCCTGCCACTGATTTTGATAAACCNCACTGATTTTGATAAACCTAAATTAGTTTTTCATGGATAAATAAATATAATGATACATACAGACTACTTCTAATTGTCTAGTCTACCATTAACTGTTAGGAAAAAAAATGTACTTCAATAAATTAAATTACCATTATTTAAGGTCCCATGAAAATATCTTTAGAAAAAATAATGGCTCTGCCAAATGATTTTGAACAGTCAGGAATCTTAATCTTATTTCAAAAAGCAGTACTTCAAGGAGCTTTATTTTGCCACCCTTCAAAAGTACTTCACTCCTATCTCCGTCGTATATCCAGACACTCCTTGCTTGTCCAAAATATGTTTATGAAGCTGGTTTGGGTGTCAGGAAATAGTAGTGTATTACACAGCAGTGATTTAAGGTACTAATCTGTGATCTGTGGAGTTGTGTGATGCAGGATTAAAGACATCAAAATGAATGAGGAAGGTAAACAGCCTTATCACTCAAAGATCCACAGTGCAACTAAATTACTCACCCAGTGAGACTGTTTATCCATAAAACAGGAGACAAGCAGCACACCCTCTGGCCAATATTTGAATTCATTTCACACTCAGTCAACATTTCTCTATTCACACCCTCTGTCAACCTACTCTATCAATGAAGGGAAGACATTTGAAGTAAATTCAAATGGAAGTGAAGTACAGTAATGACATCATGGTTTTAGGTAGTTGGTAAATCCTTTTGGAGAAACCAGTTTCTTAGGGAAGATCAAAATCCCTATGCGTTGCAACTATATCAAAATTAAATAGCTTTCTTATTTTTCCCTCTGAAACACAGAAAATCCCCCTAGTTACCCTTTATTATGACCTAGCATCTTGAAATTTAATCCAGTGCTAAACCAGTGATGGGGTCTTGGCCTATGACAATTAACATTTGTGGGCAAGATAGGAAATGTTTACTTTCAATGCATCAGCTCAAATTAATACCATAGAAATATTTAGATCAGTCTCAGAAAAGAAGTATCTAGCTAGATCTTTGCTCTCTGGCTCTGGTCCTTTGTGTTTTTACTCCAGTTCTTCTTATTATAAGATAGCTGATTAAGTTTCTTCAGTCCTCATATTGCTGATAACTTTCCTATCAAAAGCCATCTTCTGCTATGATGTCTATGAAGTTTTAGCTTTGCAATGTACTATCATACAAAAAAAGATTTGGTAAAAATTTTCACCGTTTGTAGGCAGATCTGTACTGTTAAAAAACATCAAGAAAGAGAAAAAAAGTTATTATTCCAGACAAATATTACTGGTTTGTTACTGTCACTCTGAAAAACTCACAGCAGCTTATTTGTACTGCCTTTAGCAGTTGTGCTCATGATCAAGTCTAAGTCTGCAAAGCCAGGTGCATCCACATTGCCAGGGGAGACAGAGCTTGAAAAGGAGTTATCCTTCCTCCCTTCACCCTGCCCCTCCCTTTTGTGACTGAGGTCCCTTGCTAGGAATGCCAATATGCTTCAGACTACACCCACCACATAGGAAAAATGAAGAATAAAGTCACGATGTAGCATGGCTCTATAGATTGTTGTTGAAAACAATCACATAGATAAAATGTGTCTGAAGAAAAGCTGGGGAGTTATCAGAACACAGTTGGAATGCATAGCTGCTTGCTATTCTACTGCACTGTTACCCATATTTTTGAGGTAAGCTTAGTGCACCCTCTCAGGGATTTTAAAATACAAGCCTCCCAAAGATGTCAGTGTTAGAAGAATACAAATTTTTGAACACTGGCGGGCTCAGCTGCACACTTTGTTCCCCATTATTAGGGTATGCCTGATGAATCAATACAGATGTTTCAGTTGCAGCTGCTTCCTTTTTCTAATCTCTTTTGCCAAGATTAAATTCTTTTAAAAAAAGCATTCCTACCTGTGTTGGATCTAAAGGTAACATATCCTTTTGTTTGCTTTACTGTGAAAGCTTTGAGGTCCAGAGGTCATAACTGGACAGTACCATGAAGATTCTGCAATACCAGCTGCCT
This sequence comes from Nicator chloris, assembly GCA_013400495.1. Lineage (NCBI taxonomy): Eukaryota > Metazoa > Chordata > Aves > Passeriformes > Pycnonotidae > Nicator > Nicator chloris. The sequence continues at coordinate 16,301 of WAAE01005726.1, read as the reverse complement.
TTCATTTCCTTAGACATTTCAGAGGGAGAAAGAATGGATGGAAATAATGGATGTTTATGAACAAGTTACAAAATACATCAGTTGTATAAATATATATATATTTATATATAACAGAACCATAGAATTTCTTGCATTAAATGTCAAAAATTGTCAATACTGTACCTGGCATTTAGTAGATCTAAGTCAATGTAGATTAATTGAAGTCGGTGGTCATGCTTCGATTTTCACTAAAGCCCTGCTTCAAACTGCAACACCATGTGTGAGGAGTTAGATCTGTAATAGGATAAGTGGGCTATCACAAAAATACCTTAGGTAGCTGTACCTTCTCTTTCTGTAAGATCATTTGGCATGCTAGTAAGAAGAAGAGCTTTAGGCCAATTCCATCATAGCAATTTATTTTATCAAAGTGTCTGAGTCAGCATGTGCAAACAGTACTTAGGTTTGATCCTTTGCCCAAGACTAACAATAAAATAAAAGAGCTAATGATAGAGAAGAATTTCTTAACCATAATAAATAAATAAATAACAGAGTGGCAGAGCAACTTAAGCATCTCCAAAAAGTTCCCAAATTATTGTTAGGATTCTTGAGGCAATCTTGCAGTCCCCAGTTAATCCAGCAGAAAATCAGCACCCATGCTCAGCAGAGAACCAAGGCTCCTCCCAGGATAATATCAGAGGGTTGACTATTTTATTTCATTAAGTCAGTTAAACTTCAGTGGGCCTTTGAATTCCACCTGCTTAGCAACTCATCCTTTGTGATTTTTTTCCTTTCCCTAAGGATGTTCATCCTAGAACTTTTGAGTAGGTATCAGTACAGATTGAAGTCTTTAGATCTTGATCATAATTTTGCATGTAAATTGTGCCATTAACTACAATGGAACTTTCAACCTATTTGAAATGTGTTTTTTTTAACTTCTTGCATATCCTGGATCAGAATTTAACCAATAAAAATCATTACAAATTCAACAGTACAGAGCCAGTTTAGACAAACTAAAGATCTGGTGGGTAGCACTTTGGGAGCTAGGCAAAAACTGTGGATCACAAGAATTCTGGGCTTCCTTGAACATTTATACTTCTGTATGAGCTCTTATATGCAGTTCAGGCTTGTCCTGTTATTTCAAGTAGGAAGTGATAATGGACACTTTCTTGTCAGCAAATAACTATCATCACAACCAAATGCTGCTAAACACAGGTGGGTTTGTGTTTTATCCTTTGTGAATGCTGGTAGCTTAGAAGAACAAAACTCTGAAAAGTTACATAAATTTATGCTGTACTAGGCTACACTACAGTGCAAAACAGCACAAAGAAATGCACTGTTAAAACCAGCCTCATGATGACAACATTTGGCATTCACTTCATACAGGTGCAAAGGCTTTCCAAGATATTGTACAATAAAAAGTCAGAATTCATGGAATTTAATAGCTAAATGACATACCAGGATACTACTTGAGCTTCTGTCAACTTCATAAGCTCAAAGGTTTTTAATGGAGTCTTTTTCCATAGCATCAACACTCAGATTACATACAACACAGACCTTCCTAATTTTATTAGTTTAATGAGATCAGTAATAAGATTTGATATAGCTGAGAGCAGAGGTACCTCTAGAGTGCAACAGAAATTAAATCTTTAGCTCTTGAACAAAACCAGAATACAATAAAGGACTGGCAAAAAAAAAAAAGGTAACTCAAAAGTTTAATAGAGTAAACAATACTTCAGGCATTATATGATCAGATAAGAAACAGGTATGAGAATTTAAATTACTTCAGGGCTAGATTTAACAAAACAGAAACTATTTTTTGTTGTTCCAGCAAAGTGAAAGGGAGCAAAGAGGGAAACAAAAAAACCATCTCAATGCAAACTTATTTTTTTAGTCACCCCCTCTTTCTGGTCAAATAACAAATTTTGTCAACTTTGTAAGCAGCTCCTTCTCACAATGGAAATTGAGAGGAAAATAATTAAAAGAAAATCTCACTGTCAGGTCCTTTTTCTCCATGCTTGTACTTGTATTAGGGAGAGATAGTTAACCTTCAGAAGTTGCTGTGAGCTTGTTACATGCTAAGCAAGAGAGAGGCATTGTGAAAGATCTCTTTGATCTTACTGCCAGGAGTTAAGAATCATTCTGTTGAGCAAAATGTGTGTATGAAGAAAAAACAGCCATTATTTTCAGCTGATGACTCTAAGCTGAAGAGAATATCTTGGAAAACAGGCAAGCCACATTACAAAATGTGGCTGGGGAGTGAGGAATGGGGAGAAGCTCCTAAACATAGACTGAAATAAAATACTCCTAGGTGTTATGTTTTTCAAACCAGCAGGACTTTGCAGTTGCACACACACAAGAGTAGTTGCACACACACACAAGAGTCATCAAAATATTTGTTCTGGATAAGTTCAGCTGTTTTTTGAAAGATAAAAATGATTTTTTTTTCTCTCTCTAAAAAGGTAGAAATTAGTCTTGTTTCAGGAGACAGCACTGATTATTTTTTCCCTTCTCTCTTGCATGATTTGCAACTGTACAAGGGAAATGTTTCTGTGAAAAGAATAAAGCATGATGAATGGGGGAAGAAACATGTACTATATGACAAAGCATTTCTAGCAGACAGGTACTTCACCAAATATTTTTTTTTAAATAATAAAATACTCTATCAGCCTTTAGATTTAGAAGTACTTGAAAGTGTCCATTAACCTGTTTTTATTTCAAACACACTGGATCTTATTGTTTTTTCAGCTTGGTAATGCAAAGCATATATTTGTTCTATTGCTCACTGACACACTTAAAAATAAGATTACATTTCATATGCTTTATGTACATATAAGGCCAAGGAAATTCCCACAAAACAGTGCCAGTGTTGCTGGTTTTGATATGCTAAAGGAAGTTTATTGTTAAAATTCAGGCAGTAAACTGCAGTGAGAAATCAGATTTTCCTCCTCTTTATAGAAGTCAACCTTCTGGCTGTTGCTGAAACAGCTCTGACTTCATTGAGTCATCCCTGAGCAGGTAAGAAACACAATCATACCATTCCTGAAGTAATGTTTTTCTTTCTGAAACAGCATAAGCATCTCATATCTCTGAAGTATTTCAAAAGATATTGTCAGAGATTCTATAGAGTTTTTCATACAGTAACCTCTTAAGCACTATATTGTCCTTGCATTTTCTTCAGGATACTTTTCAAAAACCTTATACATTTCTGGCAAACGTTAACTTTACATTTTTGAGTCCCGCAAGGCAAAGGCCCTTCTCTTGGATGCAGTTATGAGTAGAGTTTGTATATGCAGAAACCTACTCTCTCAATTTCATTTTCTCAGGCTACAAGTATGATTTAATACATTCTTAATTTAATTCCCTGGCAAAATTTTTCTTTTTTTTCCACATTCTAATAAAGCAAAAGCCAAATGTTCAGCCTTTTGTCTTACCTTGCACTCTACTAAGACAGGTGTTTAAATAGTTTATAAACTACTCCTTATTGTTTGATTTTTTCTCTCTTCTTGAAGAAATGCAAATTTAGTATTTCAGTTTAAAACACAATCAACTCACATAAGTTCACCTGTCCAAACTATATATATGCAGCTCAAACCAGGCACTGAGCCTTCCTCTAAACATAGTAATAAGATAAATACTATCTGTGTGGTTTGTATGAATATCTCTAGCTCCCCAGGTGATCCCATACAGAGTCATGAATCTTCTCTCTGCCTAAATATCATGAAGGAAGTTAGCACAACTGTGAAAGCTCTTCCATGTAAATCTCAGATACAAATTGGAGCACTTCTCACACTGTCATGTTTACCAGCTTTCCCTTAAAGCTTCTTACTGACATTTTTCTTCACAGGTTTCTTGTTTCTTTTGAGTCCTCCCTTACTTTCAGCAATAGCTTCCTTTTAAGTGTCTACCAAGACTGCCTCTCTGCACATAATGCAATTGCTATGGTTTCTGACCTATCTGAACACTTACATATTTATATGAATGGGCTCTCACAATCAGGATATTAACAACCCCTCACCAGTCTCAGTATTCACACTCACTTGCATAACTGCAATACACAAGCTCAGGAAGATTACATAGGATCCACTCTAAGGAAGGGTATTTCAGTCTGTTGTGTCAGGCATCTGAAAGATTATTTGGTCATGGTGACACCTTGCATGGCTCCTTTCTCTGGGCCTGTCTTTAGTTTTTCTGAATCTGCCCACTTCAAACTCAAGGAAGCATACTGAAAAAATATATTTTCAAATCAACAGGATTATCACATGTTGCAAATAATTCCTGCTGAGTTTATAGAAGAGGATCCCATGGTTTTATTCAATTTGCTAGTAGGAAGTATGCTGAAAATCACCACAAAGCAATCTTCATTTCCAACTCGATTTTATATTCTGAACTCTGGGTCTCAACAGATTTTGTTACCAAAGTATATGCAGGTTTTTTAGAGATCAATATGAAATATAAGAATTAGTCTCTAGGAAAAACAAGGAAAGGTTGATAAGAGATTAGCCAACAAAGCTTAACAAAAAAAATCATTATTTCACTTTTAAGACCAGTTTAAAAATGGGTTTTGTTCCTAATGGTCATGCCTAGTTAATTTCTTTCAATTAGTAATTGTAGAAACTTCAGTTGGAAATTTTAAAAAATCATACTACAAAGAAATTTAATAATGGTTATTGCCACTTGTGTCTTTCCTGTGTGCAGTTATGTAAATTCAGCAGGCACAATTTGATTATATTTCCTTTACTTGGTTGAAATCACTGTTAGAGGAACTAATTTATATGTTGGCATCCGTTGCTCCTGTCATTTGTATTTTTAAACTTAAATATGCACCAGGTAACTTGTGCAACCTTTCACTGTTCCTGATTTCACATGGTTTGCTGACAATACTAAATTGGGAGGAGCTGTTGACTTCCTGGAAGGCAGGAAGGTCCTGCAGAGAGATCTCAACAAATTAGAAAGATGGGCAATAGCCAAGTGTACGAAGTTTGACAAGGGAAAATTTTGTATTCTGCACATGAGACAGGACAACCCTGGATGTACAGACAGACTGGGCAATTAGATACTAGAGAGCAGCATAATGGAAAGGGACCTGGGGGTTCTGCTTGACAGAAAGTCAAGTCAGCAGTGCCGTGGCAGCCAGGAGGGCCAAACATGTTCTGGGGGCATCAGGTACAGCATTGACAGCTAGGCAAGGGAGGGGATTGTCCTGCTCTGCTCTGGGGCAGCCTCGCCTCGAGTGCTGGGGCAGTTTTGGGTACCACAACATAAAAAAGACATTAAACTGTTAGAGAGTGCCCAAAGAAGGGCAGCAAAGATGGTGAAGGGCCTTGAGGGGGAGCCATATGGCTGAGGTCACTTGGTCTGTTTAGCCTGGAGAAGAGGAGAATGTGGGGAGACCTCACTGCTTTTGCAACTTCTTCATGAGGGAAAACAGAGGGGGAGACACTGATCTCTTCACTCTCATAGCCAGTGACAGGATTCGAGGAAATGGCAGGAAGCTGAGTCAGAAGAGGTTTAGGTTGGCTATTAGGAAAAAAGGTTTTCACCTGGAGGATATCTGGGAACTGTCACAGGCTCCCCAGAGAAGTGGTCAAAGCACCAAGCCTGTCTGGGTTCAAGGACCTTTTAGACAACACCCTCAGGCACATGGTGTGATTCTTGGGGTGTCCTGTGCCAGGCCAGGAGTTGGACTTAATAATCCTGATGTGTACCTTCCAATTCAACACATTCTATGAGAAGTTTCTATGATTCAACTTTTTTCTCAATCCTTGGCAAAGGATGCAAATAGAGGACTGAGAATGAGCAAGGAATCAAGAACACAGACTAGGACATTTGCCAGTACTGGTCTCATTTACAAAAGACACAATTTTTGAAATAAGTTTTCTACTTTAAATTTTCCTTCACAGTTTTAAAGTGAAAAAATCTTTTTTTTTTTGGAGGTTGTCAACTCTTTCTGAATTCTGTGATATGTGACCATTTCTAGAGACACCTAACTTTGTCTTCAGTCAGCTTTGAGTGACAAATGAAAATTAGATAAAGAAGCTGAAGTTCAGCACTGCAGATGCTCATGCATTTTTGTGAATGCTTTTTCTTATCATTTTCACTTAAACTCTTTCAGTTCTTTTAGTTATTTTCAATGTTATCTCTAAAATGTTTTTATCTTTCATCCTTAAAAGTCTCTTTACATACCTGGTATATATATATAGTGATTTTTTTTTCTTTACTGGATAAGGAATCACTGACATTTTGTGGGTTTTCCTCTCTTACGAAAAAAAAAAGTTTTTAAGCTATGTAACATTTCAAAAATTGTATTTCTACTTATTGGAGCTTTGGAACTTACTCTAGTTTACACTTGAACAAGGAAATGTTTGCCATTCCCGTTTCTCCATAAAACCAGAGCAAAGTACTGCACAGACACCCAAGAATTTAAATCCTGTATCCTAACATATTCAGAATGATTCCAACCAAACTACTAATTGTGTCACAACTCTACAGTATGAATCACAGAAATAAGAAAGTCTCAGTAGGTGATCACTGAATTATTACTAGAAAAGGTAATAAGTAGATACATATTGCCTTGGAAAGTACCAAGATAAAATCTATGTACAGAATCTAAAGTAGGGAAAGAGTATAATGAGAAAAGCATATAGCTTTTGAATAGCACATTTGCAAATAAATTAATTGAAAATAACAGATATTTCCTATAAACATTTTGCATTCTTTTTCTGTTAACTGCTCTAAAATGACACATTTTGCCACAAGGCAGCAAAGATTGCTGCATTTGCAAAGATATTAGTGCCAAGAAATGTATTGTACATGTTTATTTCTACTTTTAGCTTACATTTGGGAACTGAGAACAAAAAGGCTGGGCTAGATCCATCTGTCTCTGGAGTCCATAAATTTCAAGTTTTGCTGTGTCTGTAAGTAGTTTGAAAAATCAAGATTCCTGAAAAACCAGGCTGGCAACTACCTGCCCTCTTGTGTTTTGCTTTTAACAAAAAGCCATACAACTAAATTATTGTGTTTCTACTTTAAACAGAAAACACTTGCACGGATAACCAAGGTAACAACCCCCTGGATATTCCTTACTGGTTTTGTACCTTCTGTAAGTGTTCTAACTCAGTGTTTACTTGGTTTATAATGGCAATAGGCACTACCCCAGTATGACAGCTGGTGAATAAATCACAGTTACCACACAAAACTCAGGCCAAGGATTTGATGTGTTTGTTGCACAAAGTAAATAATGTTTATTGTTGAAAAACTCCAACCTCAAGTCAAGTATGCTGTGTTACCGCTTATTTCATTAAAACTTGCAATATTAGACTATGCCCAAGGGCTCATCTGGTCACTGGATGAAACAGGGGAGTTTGTGTTTGAATTAAGATGGCTGTTGGGGAGGAATTTGAAACAAGAATTTCAGTTGCCATGGGCTAAGATGGTGCATGATGCAACACTTTTTCCCCATGGAGGACAGGTGTCTTATCCTACTTCCACAAAGACTGAGCTGTCAGAGACAGCAGTGCCCATTGGGACTCCACCATGGTGGAATTCCTTGGTATCCAGCTACCAAAAGGAGAGAGGGGAAAGTAGAACTATTGGAATGGAAGGAGATGCTCAAGCATAACAGCTGCAGGTAGCAATTCACACATGCAGAACACCCAAACAATGAGTGGTCCTCAGGAAATGTAATAAATAATACAAGGGAATGGGCCTACCTTTTTGAGGTTTGATTTCAGTCTTCTTTTTACATAAGCAGAGTCGTCCACTTTCCATGTTAACAAGTAAACCTCAAGTCTTTTTTATTTTGTCTTGTTTCTTCATCCTCATGCAGCTGCCTTTAGCAGCCCTGACCATGATCTCATGCCAGTACAGATATTAGTGCACAATGGTCAGCAGTGTTAGCAGGGAAGACAAGCAGGATTCTAAGTGGTCTATTTTTGTTTCTGAAATCTTTTGTTTTCTGAAACAGCTACAAATCCTATTAAAATGATTTGGCCGCCTTTCACTCCCTATAATAATCTGACTGGCTAACAAGTCACTTTGTGGTAGCTGCTGCTACCTGTCTTCCAGACCATACTAGTAACAGTAATTAACACAGCAGGAAGTACAAATATTTGTCCAAGGCAAGTAATCATTGCAAGGCAACTGCACTCTTTGACCAGACTGAATAAGGACTCCCAATATCTGTGCAAGTCTCTATTCTTCACCACTGAAAAACAGAATACGAGAAACCCTAGTAGTTTCTGTTTAGCATCTGTTAGAGATGGAAAATATCCATCTGTTAACTGGATAATAAGAAACAGCTAAGGAGAACTAAGGAGAGATCCGTATTTTTTCCATGGATATTCTGTATTCATAAGGATGGGTCCCGATTGATTGATTTGTTTGGAAAATAAGATAAAAACCACTTCAATTGGGAAGAAAAAAAAAGGGCCTAATGAGTGCTGAAGTCTATATGAAAGAAGAACGTGAGACTAATACCAAATGAAAAACCAGTTTCCTAACAGCTCCTCTGATCTTGTAGTCATATAAAGTTTAGTGTGCATGGAGAAATACAGTGGAAAGAAAATGGCTCCTTTCCTGAAGCTGACTCTCCAATGTAAAATAATCACATTAACATGAGAATCATGGCAGAGTGTAAGGGGAACTATTTGGCTGGAATAGTATGAGAGTATCATTTGTCCTTCTCTAGTTTACAAATTAATAGCTTTATTCTTATTTCTTTGTGCTCCTAAGAGTGTTGCAGAGCTGATCACAAGAATGCCCACAGCACTATTGGGACAATGCAAGAACATGCAGTAACAGCAAGTCAATCTGGCACCTGATGCCTTCAGAATATAGTCCCTCCAAAATATATATATTTTTCATAATCATTATGATTATTAATAATTATCATTAAAGCACATGCAGAATGCTTATTTCCTACTCCACATCAAACTCCATATGCTTCTCAGCCACAGATAATCATTTCAACAAATGTTAAACAGAGAACCTACATCTGAAGGAAGCATTCTCCTATTCACACAGGCACAGAAGAATGAAGCTTAACAGTGGTATGACAGATAAATTAGACTGCACATAAATTCTGCTTAGTGCCATGCTCTATACTAAAAGCTACTTACATGTTCACAGTGGGAAATATTTTGATGCATTTGTTCTAACCAGTCAGTGCTGTGCATCTTTTGTCTGTGCTACATGTCTCTGTACCCTCACTGTTATCTAGTGGTTCTAGGGTGTAAAAGGGCCAGGCAATGAGCAACAAAGATCCTCAGGGTAAGACCTTGGGGTCTTAAAAATCTAATCAAGGAAAGTAAATTTCACCCATGCAACCTAGATGGAAGATTTTTTTCAAGGTGCATACAGCTCACTGAACTCCAAAGAGAGGTCTGGAGTTTTACTTGTTGTCATTGCTTTTTAAAGGAACACTGAATTAACTGTATTTAAAGTCAGATCATGCAAGCTCTGTAGTAGGTTGTCCTGAGAAGTGCAGCAGCTGTTCTTGTCCAGTATAGAGTCAGTGTATAGAGGCACCAGGGCATAAAAGTAATGGACAGAATGAGAGCCTAACGTATAGCTGTGCATGTAGGCTCAAGTGCTCTTGGCAGCAAAGAATCAAGATGTAGCACCATAGTACTTCTTCTTGTCTTTCGTCTCTTGGTGAAGTGGCAGAAATTCTTCCTTCCATCCGTGCAGGCTTACCCTCTCTCTGTCAAATGTGTTCAGCTGTGTGCTCTCTAGCATCACGTATATTTTCCCAGTATATGACAGAAATCTCAGGGAAACCAAGCCACTCATAAGGGTTCATCCCTTATCATCAAACCCATCATTCAGATCTCCCTTGCTCATAACTGCTAGAAAACACAGCAAATTCTGAAGAACACCTAGACAATCACCTGAAATCACTGCCATGATACAGAGTAGAAAGTTTGCTTTAAAGAGTATCTGTTTAGGTGATTCACTTTTCCTCAGAGCTTTGTACTTAGGTAAATACTCTTTATTCATCTAGGCTAGTAGATCTCAGTGAAACATCCCAGTCTGCAGCTCACTCTCTGTAACTCATCTGTCTAATAAAAACGTTACCATTAATGACCCAGTAAGCATGGCAATCACTCACTGCTGACACAAAACCACCTCTGTCAGGCCACGTTGGCCTACAGGGTACAAAAAAGGCACTTCCTCATGCCACAGCATGAAACATTAAGAAAAATGGAGGAAATATTTCAAGATTCAAATCCTTTGGTGATCATTCTTATAGCAAAATGCATCATTATATACAGACAAGAGACAGCTTTTTGCTCACTGATGCCCTCCTTGGCTGATGAACACCCACAAGACTTTATGAAGGATATAAGGCATTGTACAACCTGAAATGTGACCATCCTATCCTGCCTGGAGAGTGTGGCATCATTAATCTCAACAATTCAATCAACTCACCTGAGGATACATCTGGTCATGGCTTCTAGGTAAACCCTGGGAGGTCAATTCCCACCTTTGGCAGTGCAATTTATTTACATATATATGATGAAAAATCAGCTCAAAAATTTCATAGAAGGCAATAAATCACATAAAGAGATACAGCAATCTGCCGCAAATAAAAACACCCCAAGAAAAATCAGTACAATATATTTTAAACAGAAATTATCTGAAAAGTACAGGATTCAATCATTTAAACTAAGCTCTGTTCTCACATACCAGAATTTATACCCTGATTTTGAGTCCCAGTCAGTAGAGATGGAGAGGATTACAGATATTTGTTCTGGTCTCAGAATTAAGGCCCAGGTTTAGAAACCTGAAGATCTGAGAGTTCTGTTTCTGTCTGGCTTCAGAAAAACATTTTGGATGGTTCACACATTGGCTACATAGCAACAGTCTTTGCAGTTTGGTGGGAAAAATGTAGGGATTTCAATTCCCCATTGATTTTACAGGAGTCTTTTGAAGGCCAGATAATTCATCTGAGTGGGATGCTACGTGCTAAAGCTACTAGGTATCTTATCATCTCTCTTCATCATGCTTTGGTTTCTTCATGTTTCAGAGGAAAATATCTTGATATTTGGGGAACCTGGGATATTTTCCCCTTGTACAAGAACTGAAGAAAGTTAAAATAACTGTTATTCATAAAATATTCCCCTGAATGCTGCTAACAAAAACCACATTTCTCAATGTATGGAGAAGGACTAACAGAAAGAAGAGAGCGTTGCTGCATTTGTCTTTAAATATTAACAACTTCCTCAGTCATAAAACAAGAGAGAGACATATATAGTCTTTATTTACTGTCCTGGGAGACCATGAGCCACAGAATTCTCCTAGGCCTGTCCCCAGTAATGACCAGTTTGTCATAGAGCTTCCATCTAGAAGAAGATTAGGTTATGTCCCAGGATAGAAGGAACCTCAAAAGATAATTCAGCCCAACCTTTCCTGAGAAATGGAGTTTAAATCAGAATCTAGAATTCTGTCCAAATGCACCTTGCAAATACCCAGAGGGGGAATTTTACTACCTCCCTGGGGAGATTGTTCCAGCGTATGATTGATCTTACTGTGAAAAATTTCTTGTAATGAAATCGCTTACAATGCATTCTGTACTCATTTCCCTTTGTCCTCTCCATATGGCTTTTTTTTAAACTGTTCTGTATCCTCTGATGCCCATGCTGATATTTAGAACCATACAATTTAAAGCTCTGAAAAGTTAGATATTTATGTTTGAGTTCAGATGAAACCTGAACTTTAAACAAAAGATGGCTCCGAATCTTCCCAAAGCAGCAACAGGAACCCAAGCCATTAAAATCCACATTCCATTAATTACAAAATACTAATAGAAGAGGAAATCCAGCAAAGTCAGATAAAATTTCAACTTAAGGTAGTTACTATTTTACAGCACATTCCTGTACATATCAACAATAGAGTTTCTTTCTAAAGCACCAAGATCTTTAGAGATTTATCAATGAAGCATATGTGAATTCTGTTTTACTTTCTTTTCCAACCTTTCACTCTAAACACATAAACGTTTTTAAAGGTAGAAAATGTAGGTAATGGAATCAGGCATAATGCAGCATCATACTGAAATGTAAGATGGCAAACAGAAGTATTTAAACCTTTCTTCTAGCTCTAGATAGATTACATGAAAAATCTTCATGTTTTTTTAAATATTGAATACATGTCCCATAATGCTTTTGTGTAAAATCCTCCCCTGCATATACAGCAATTAATCTTATCACACTGCAGCTGGTGATGCACTGTTCCATGAGCACACTATGTTTTCAATTGCACAATCCATTTTTGTTTTCTTTTTCGTTTGTCACCTCACCACTGGAATGAAGGTTTCCTGGAACTTATTTCATTTCACATCTGACAATACCAAGCCTTCATTCAATACATTACTATAAAAATTAAGCACAAACCGTTGCATTTACATGAGGTCAGTGAACAAGTACAGGAGATGGAAAGCCTAAAGGATTCATTGTGTCTTCTGCTACACAGTTGCAAGAGAATTCTTTATGAGAATAAGGAAGCACAAAACAAACAATAAGGAGGAAAAAAATTCAATTTTTTTTGTGTGCAGATATTTTTCTTATAATGTCATTAATATTTGGGTAAATACATCTGAAATGAATATGTCCTCTTCATAATCCATCTTTTCACAAAAGAGCACAGTGTTTGTCTCTTTTCGTTCTACTGTAAGTCAGCCAGTTTGAGGTGAGGCGGTGATGGATTTTATTTTTGAGGAATTTTCCTCTTTAATTCTGTATTACTACATTCCAATCAATATATATTCACAACATGCTAATGTAATCAAATATTAAAAATGGTCACTGCAAACATAGCATAATCTTTACGTCATGCATGTTTGAAAAAAAGAGGAAAACCACTTGTGAAGGAACTTGCAAAAGAGGAAAAATACTTATGAAACCAATATAAAGCAGAAAGGCTAAGTATCATTTTCAGGGCTAAAAAGTTCTTCACAATACTAATGGATAATCTGTAAATATTTAACTTTCCTACAAGCAAAGGAATTAGCAGAATAGCTATTTGATCAATATTTGTAGCATTGTGTATAATTTCCAATAGGCTCGAATAACAAAATGCTATATATTGACTAAAATATGCTACACATCATTGAAGATTGATATAAAGGGTTATGAAACACTTACTTGACCAAGAGGAAGCCAGTAATCTGATTTTAGCCTAGTCAATAATTTCTTGCATTGCAGTAGCACTTGACAGTTCTTGTAGTCATTATTTTCTGGAAGATTTCCAAACCATGGACAAATTCAGTCCCTGAAATCAGGAGGTTAATATATTAAATAAATTAAGATGACATTAAAGAAACAGAACAAATGGAAGTATGAGCAGTGAGAAGGTATAAAGCCTGAAAAGGTTTAGGTTCATAGATTAATAAGGCTTTGAGTTCATCATTCTGAATAGGAACCATTTTGCTTTCATCTTTCTAGCTTATAAAACTGATAAGAAAGAGTTCTTGTAGCTTTTGTCCCAGCTTCATTTCATACTTTGCCATGGAAGCCCAAAAGGGACAGTGAACATGAACAGAGAAGCCTCAGAGAAGTTAGCACCTGTCGTGACATCCAGGAACTCTCCAAGGAGACCAACGCTCTGTCAACCTCAGGAAACTACCGAGCGTTACTTGGGAAACATCAGCCTGTGCACTTAACTCTGGTCCTTTAAATTTCACACTCTTTCAGTAGCTGAAAGAAAGCTGCCTTGAAACAGATCTTGTTCCCATCTTTCATGCCAAGCCTTTCTGCATATTTGTTCCAAGAGAAAAGCCCAAACAAGGAATTTCACATCATACAGATTTCTAGTGCTAAAAATTTTCAGAGATAAATTGTTGCAGTCCACCTGCTCCTCAACACTCCAACTTTTCTGTTGCAACACGTTACAAAGTCTGGATAATTGGCCCTGCACAGTGGCCATATGGACTCTGGATTCAGAGTATGAGTATCTTTTTTTCTCCACGTTGAACATGGATGAAATCATCCCATGACAGAATGCACCTGAACACTGTTCTCACTTGCGATGGAAGAGACAGGGCAGGGACTTTCAGTGCAGGCAAGCCCAGTTCTCTCCAGACCCACAGTCTTCCAGGGCAGAGTTTATTTCCCAGAGTACATCCTCTATGGCAGATGCTGGATCACATCCTAGCAAAGAGGAGTTTTACAACTTCTGAATAAGCATTTGTACAAAGTGTATTTCAACTTTCATTTATAACAACTAACTCGCTTAGTCGAGTAACACTGTAATTCACATTTAAGTTCACATATCCTTCAACTCCCATGGAGTTTTTAAGTGATATATGTCAAAAACTGACTGTGAACTTCCAAGGAAACCAAGTAGACAAAACTATATACAATCTTACATAAAATGGCACTTATTCCTCAAGAATTAATCAGTAAAATAACTCCTTAAATGATAATATTTTCTTCTCAAATGAAGACTTCCTTTTTCTAAGTATTCTGAATTATCTTAGATTACTAAACCCTTCTTATGATTGATCCAGAGTTATGATAACATTTCATTATTGTTTTTAACAATCTGATCCCCCATTGCTACTAACTTTAATCAGGAATCACACCTAATCCTAATTATCGATGAGAGATTTTAAGAGATTAAATTTCAACAGAGCAACTGAAATAAGAATTCTGACAGATCTCAGATGTCCTGAGATCTTACTGATGCAGACAGATCTCAGATCTGAAATGTCATACACAATTACCCCAGAGACCTTGGCTCTGAATCTCCAAATAACTCCAGCACTATACAAGCTCTCATCTTCCTGCTGACAGCTTTCGGGACTTGATTTCAAGGGAGTATAAAATTCATCCTTCAGAAGTNAAAATTCATCCTTCAAAAGTACGGGGTAAAAAAAGAATAACAACTTAAAATGGAAGGAAAAAAAAAAAAAGCCCCACCATCTATTCTCACAAATTAAGCACCAGCATGCAAACTATTAGGAAACAAACAGAAACAGAATGCTTCCCTATGCAGGCTAACTAAAGATTCCAGACTATTTTTTATTCAGTACATTTTCTGATACCTCAGGATAAAACATTCCTCTTACTGACAATAAAGATGCACGAGAGCCAGATTTGTAGTCTTTTCCATTTTTTACATAAAAGACTTTATGAACCATGTTCCTATCCTCAGTTGCTATTAATCTTCTAATATGTAGTTATATTTGCAATTGCACACAAGTATGGTTCTTTTGTATTTCAGATCATTCTTGTCAGAGATCTTGGTTGCATTAAGTACTATAAACTCAGTGGTCTCTTGCACCCATCCATCACTGGTTACCATTCATCTTTACATAAGTTTTTGTGTGATTAAATTGGAACTTGACTCCCATTTCCCTGAAGTGAAACATGGAAAAGTCACTTGTATATACTTTGCATATAGACATAACTGTTTCTACTCTGAATTCCGTGCCTACATGTCCAATGGGTACACAAAGACAAATAACATTCCCAATTCAATTCTTAGTGGATTATGATGGATATTCAAAACACTCTTGGTTATCAAATTCTACTGAACTGGCATAAGAATTCTGTATGAGTTTCCACAGCATAGAAAAACACATCAAAAGCAGAAGCAGAGGTATAGACAGGAAGAGATTGCTGGTTTCTGCTCAGTAAAGCATAAACTCCAGGTCTTTTATATTCATAAACTGCTGCCATAGTCCTAAGGAACAGAAAAAAGAAAAATAAAAGTCAAAATTTGAATCGCTGTGGTATCATTTTCCAGGGAGCCAAAGAGCATATTCATTAGAAAAGGTTACAATTTTGTTTGTCAAGATGGATATTTGTAATATTAACTTATTAACTGCTCTTTGGTAGAATGACTTAAATAAACCAAATACTTTTTATCATTTCTCCTCTCCAAAGTACTTTGTCCTAGATCATTATACATGAGGACAAAACAATATTTTTCAGGAAGATTTAGTATCTTCCAAATTTGAGATCTAAGATTTGGGAAACAAAAATTAGTTTATTTGAAAATATAAATTAGGATGGCAGAGGGGAATGCATGTAAACACACAAATATCACCCTTGATTTGATCTAGTATAAATTTTCTGATAGGAGAAAATATAATACATGCTTTCCAATAAAGACAGGCTTGTCCACTGTGCAGAGTGATTGTACTCCATGCCACTTATATTTCTCCATGGTCACGGCTTTTTTGCTTGTTGTTGACCTATCACATTTTTGGTAGTTGTCTGGCTTAATTCTGACCAGATGGTTTCAGGGAAAGACAATTTGCATCGCTTACAAATTACAGCTGTGTCAGTTTCTAATTTTTAAGTTTCTTTATAATGTTAATT
>WAAE01005722.1:0-10939 GCA_013400495.1 Nicator chloris | reverse complement strand
AAATCTGGAGTTTTTTTGCTGCTACTGAAGGGACCTAACTATGCACATATGCATCTCATGCCTCTTTCCCTTCAACATGATAACCTCCACATAAGGAAGATATGCTGGGAGAGGAGAGAACAAGTGGTTTCATTCTTCTGACCCTTCAGTTTATTTATTGTTCCATGTAGCGGTTTATATCTATTGCTTCTGTGAAGTGTATAAAAATTTAGGCAGTGAAAATTCTAGCATGTCGTTCGGTTAAGAGTTTGAAAGAATAAACTGTGCCTGTTAAAAAAACCCAAAAAAGTAGATTGGTTTCTAGATTGTGAAAGAAAATGAAACCTGAGTTCTTTAATCTTGTTATGATGTTGTTGACCTCTGTGCAAATTATAGTGGTGTGAAGTCTGGTTCATTGGGTACATGCAAGCTGACATAATGAAACTAGCTCACAGAGCACTGAAGAGCAAGCTCCTTCTGTCTGCCTAGTTTGGCCAATTGATGCAGTTATAGTGATATCGCCTCCCCATGGAGTGGTGTACAGTCCTCAGTGGTTCTGCTTTGCAGGGAGATGCTGGACTGATTTACACCTCAGTAATGCCTCCAAAATGCAGGAGAGGACTGAATAGGGAAGATTTGTACTGGGCTTTGTAGGTCTGTGTGATGCTTCTGCTGCAAACTTCACTACAGTAGTGGCTGTAGTTACCACCAGGCAAGTGCAAATTATTTCAGATAGACCTTTAAACAAGAAGCAGACTATCATTAAAAGCGATACAGAGATAGTAGGTCAGAGAAGTTAGTGAAGGCTTTCCCAACACTGTATTATACATCTAAAATGGCAATTAAACACATGAATGCAATAGAGAGGTTAATTGAAAAATACACAGAAGAGCATAATGATATGATTAGCAAAGAAGCTATGGAGTCCTGAAGTGTGCTGGCAAGTAGAGACCTGGCTTTGGAATCACCTTCACCTGATCAGGTCACTTCTAACACTGTTATTTCATGTTTTTTTACATGGTCTGCTCTTTGCGGAACATCTTTTGGCACATCCAAAATACAATTTACAGCAGTTATTTTCTTCTGCAACTTATAAAATTTACCATACTGTCATAGAATAATTTCTGTATTTCACTTTATGTAAAACACTATTTCACTAACAAGATGTTTAAAGCACATGATAAAAAAAAAAGATGATTTTAATTTGTTAAACTATTTCATTTATATGGTACAGTGGGTGCTTGTGGAGGGGTCGCAGGACATGCAAAATCATTATGCCATGGGAAATAAAATTCCACTGGCAAATTGTACTAGCAAAGTTTTAAAACTTTGTTAACCCATCAGCAGACAGCACAGAAATGCTGTGTCTATTTACAAGATTCTTTCATGTGTCTATCTGATCTGCAGAGAAATCACTATGCCATTAATGTTATGACTCAGTATTAACAGTTATAGTTGTGCATTTGCAACACCAATGAATTCTTAGGTGATGATATATGGAAGATGACACTTTCCACTTTCCGATTTAGTGGACAATGACTTTCTACGGATACCTCTTAGTTTTATAAGGTTTAGTACATGAGATTGGAGGTACAATCTGGTAGTCTTGTAATAAGATAGGGGTTTTCTTTTTTTAAACCTAGCTGTTAAAGAAGTATTCATGTAATGACAAATTTTTGGAAACTGTGATGCTTGAAAAGGGGAGGAAGTGGCTAGTGGACTAAATTGAGATTAACGCATGCATATTTGTGTGATTTTAGTCACTTATTTACATATCAGATATGGATTCAGACTTAGTTGTATGTGTGAATGAGTCCATATTTAAAAGATAGTATCACAGTTATAAGTTATTCTCTGTAGCTTCTATTGAGCACTGATAAATACACAGAGCCATGCTACCGTTCTCTGAAGTTTGGGTCGTAATTGATGACTCAAATATAAATTTCTGGTCTCTTTCCTGATTTCAGATACTTGATACTAGTCAACTCTTCTAAAATCTGGTCATTGGAAAGGTTATGCAGTAACCTTCAGTTCAGCCTCCCATTTCTAGGTGATTGATTCTTGAGGAAACAATGAAATTATAAGACAGTGAAATATGCAAATTGACTTTAGTCCGTCAGTGTGTAAGAAAAGCATATCTCTTTCTGAAGGTAAGCTGGGTGCTGGGATCTGAGGCAGCATAGGTCTGAGGCAGAAAACCTCAGAAAACAATGCAAAAGGCTCTAAGATTTAAGCCAAAACGTGTGGTCTGGGTGGGATGCTTCAAGAAGGCAACATGATAAACTTAGGACAATCCCGCATGTACTTGCGTTATAAATGTTATAAATCTGTATTGTATTCTTCTCATTTGCATTGCCTCGTTTTTTTTTCAAGTGTGTCTTCCCATATCTCTGAATCACAGAGAGCTAACGGTTTTCATTTTGCTTCAGTCTGAAAATAATCAAGGAAAGTAATCACCTTTACAAAGGATAGTCTAGTTTTTGCATGCTAATTAACTGTGGAGAAATGGTAGCCATTGACTCTGCTGGCATATGGTGGCCATTTTGCACAGGGAGTAACATGAGAGCTGGCTCCTTTTTGCATGGCTAGCAAAAAATCATATCTGAGTACATGTAGGTGTGATAACTCGTTTGGTTGAGTTATTATAAATGTGATTATAAATGGATGTCTGTTTCTTTTCTGCAGTGGAATGATCTAGTGTTTGAGGATGAACAGGCTGGATATCCTAAGCTGGAGCCTTCCTCCTTCTTATGTTCTCTCTATTCTATTTTCTTGTTCTTTCTCCCACGTCATTCTGAGTCTTGCATTTCTTTTGGAGTGGTGTTCTTCCAGCTTGCATAATACTTATCCCTTGTATTTGTGCATGCATAGTTTCATGAAAGACTGTGTATACATAGGAAAATTAGTGCTCATAGCAAAGGTTGTGGGTTTGTGTGTGTTCACATATATATGTACTTATTTCATAAATAACCAAGTTTTACATGTGGGTAATGCTGATTTAGATTAAAAGCCTGTGATGAAATATCTCCAACATCTCCTTTTTTTAAAATGTTGCCTGCCAAATGGTGAATAATAGTTGCTTTGTAGTCTATATTATTTATCACTGCCTGAAAAACTGCTATAATCCACAGAGTCTCTATAATGGAGAAATTAAGGTTAATACAAACTATGTTGCCTCTTACTGTAAAAAAAATTAAGTAGATATCTAAGTCTAAGTTAAATAATCTGTAAGTTGTTTACAGATTGTTACACTAAATATGATTTTTTTTTTTTTTGTTTTCCTTGATGTTATGATCCTGGTTTGACTTGTCACTAATGGAAAATTATGTAGAACTTGATTTTTGTTCTTAATATACATGAAAATCCTTTCTGTGCATTGAATGTTGGAAAATTGAAACTATAAAGCAGTGCACAGCAATGCAATGATATTTCTGTTGCTAATTTTTTGTTTGTTTGTTTTCTGACATGTTTTTCTCATTTAGTACTTTGATATAAGAAGGATTCTCTGTGGAAGAGTAGGATGAAATATTCTGGGGCTCTCATTGCTTTTGATCCTTGAACTAAAATTATATTTGCTTACAACACTTTAAAACAGGAAGTATGTCTTAAAGATAACAATGTGTTATAACTGGCAATCCACAACCTTGTTGAGTGATATTGAGAGATTGAGAGACAATATTTTATATTTTTAGTGACATTTCTGTTTTTTTCTCTTTTGGTAGACAGATGTTGTGGGCAAAAAAGAAAACTCAGTCTCATTTTGTGGAATTTTCCTTAGTTTATTGTCAATTATCATAAAGTCCTAGGGTGGCTTTATGGTGCTTGTATCCCCAGTCATCTGTTCTGTTTGTGCTGGATATTAAGTTCTGCACCTTTAGGACTGATTCTGAGAGTGAAGGTGAGGAGAAGTGTGCAGTTTGTTTTCAGAAACTGCACTTGCTCCTCTGCATTCCTGCTCACAGACTGTGCTGTCTGCAGCACGGATGGTGAGAGAGAGCTCTTCTTGCTTTCAGTTAGTTTTTTTTAGCTAGCTGAGGCACAGAGGTTCCCCGGACTGTGGCTTTTCTTTTTCTTGGAACTGTTCAAACCTGCTGTGGACTGAAAACCCCAGAAAAACACTGGGTGCTCACACCTGCGGCCCAGCAGGGCCCGGGACATGGCATTTTCCAGTGCAGGAGGGACTGAAAAGAGACAGAGTGAGTCGAGCCATACCCCAAGACAAGGACTTTCTGAATTTGCCATCTCTTCAGAACAGCAAGAGGTTTTATTGTTTAATATTATTCTTTTTTTTTTTTTTTCTTTAATGCCTGTGAATACTTTGCTTGTTAAAAAATAGGTTTTTTCCACTTTTCTCCAAGGAAAACTTTTTGTGAACCAACTGTGGGAGGGGCTGCTTGAATTTGCTTTCTAGAGCCTCCCATTGGGAGGTTTCCTCCCGAATTTGCCCTAAACCAGGACACATTTAATTATTGAGTCTGATACTAAAAATAAAGACAGAAATTTAAAGAAACACTTAGATAAATGTGCCTCAGTTTCCCTCTGCTCCCCTCTTGCTGGTCCCCACCCTCCTCACTGTATATACCACAATCAGTCTCTTGGGCAAGGCAATAGCAAAACAGGAGGCTGGGTTAATTTTGTAATTGTTTCTTTGCTTCAGCTCTTTCTTGCTTCTTACACAGCTGCTCAGGCTGAAATCTTCTCACAGATGACCTCCTCCTGTGTCTCCCCTCTGTCCGCACTCAGACAGCTTTTTGCACCAGCACTAGTTGAGTGTCTCTTTGCCCACCCCCTGCTCAGGAATCTCTTTCCTCTAGGCATGCTCAGGTGTCTTTGCTCCCACGCTGTTCTAGTGTGTCCTGTTGTTCTTGCATGTCTCTTTCCTTCTCTGAAGGAGGCAGATGCACCATGTGCACTGTGGTAGGCACAGTTTGGCTTGTGATGGTGGGTCCGTTCTTGTCCAGCTGAGACTGGTTCAGGAAAGCCCCTGAACCTGTGCAGCACAGGCTGCCCCAGACGCCTAGGCTCACCTCTGATGCTGGCCAGCTGGGCACAGTGCAGTGGATAAATGCCAGAAGGACAGTAAAAGGCTGCACAAGAGCAAACTGCATTGTGGAGAAACATTCTTCTGTGTCTTATTCACTCTTCATCTCTGAATGAAAAACCGTGTCACTAAGACTGTACATCTTGTATGTATTCTTATTTTCTGTGTTCTTTTAAGAAAGAATAATAATGGAACATATTTTTAATTTGTCTCTTATCTTCTTCAAAACTACCAAATTTTCAAATTTCCCCCTTTTTTCTTTGTAAAAACTTGTCTCTCTTTTCCTGTCTGTAACCATCATGTTCCCTTTTTTTTGTTTGTTTTATGTAGAATTTAATACATTACCAAACATAAACCAGTTGTTTTAAAAATAGTTAAATGTTTTTCGTCCTGTCAGAAGATGTTACTGTACTCAATTTTTTGAATGTGGAGATTGTACCTTCCTTTCATCTGAAATCCCAGGGGAACAAAGGAGTATTTTCATTTGTCTTCTCCACTCAATCACCTAATGTGGGTTTTATCAGAATAGTTGGTACTGAAGCCACTGAAAAGTAACATTAGCAATTGAACTGTGCTGTGCTCTCATCTGTGCCCCATCCTCTCACTTTGTTCTCCTTTGTCGTTATCTGCATTACCCTGTCTTCCACTGTTCTATATCCATTTCTTCTTATCGCCAATGTCAGCTTTACTCTCTTCCATTACTACTGCTCTGTGCATTGGCTCCTCCCTTGCCTCCTTTGGAGCTTAGTGTCACCTTGCAAACCCTCCAGTGGATTATTGAGTGCTTCTCTCATCTCAGTGAAATGACAAAACCTGGTGCTTCCAAGTAAGCGTGGCAGCCTTCCGATGGTGCCAACCTGAAGATACCTGTTGGAACTGGCAAAGTGAACAGAGTTTTGTATAATCACCTACCTCCATTTCGTTTTAAGAAGTGGGAACTGGAACGTGGAATGGCTTATTTTCACAGAGCTTCCCTAGAGATGTAATTACAGCCTTCTGGTGGGATTCATAGAAAATTTCTGAACAACCTTCACATGTACAAATCATGAATTGCTGTTCGGACAGATGTGTCCTGAATAACTTCCTTTGTCTTTCAATAGATCTGGTTTTGTATCAAATGTCTAATTATTCTGAATATTTTGTCACTGCGTCTTTATTAAAGTACTTTTGAAATGGAAATCAAGCTGATTTAGAGAACACACTGTCATCAGTCAAAAAAATTTTAGAATTAATATTTTAATACTAAAATAATACTAGACATCTTTAAAATATGGCAAAATTGGCTTCAATGTGTGTACTGTGGAACCTCAGTCATCATTTTTTCTTTAAAAAATGGCAGCAATGATATGCACTTTCCCTTTTAAGAAGGCTGTTGTTTTGCTCACTTTGCCATCTGAACACAGAGGTTATTCTTTCCTACTGACTTATCAACCTACCAGTATTATTTTAAAAAGCTCCAAAATTTTGTATACATGTGCTCCTTTAAGTCTAGTCCTGTATTACTTTACTTATACTTTCAGAAACCAGACTAAATTTCCTTATTGAGGCATTTCCCATAAACATGCTTTGGTATGAAATAGTCATGTCTTCTTTACACATATCTTGTATCCAGATATCCTCTCTAACCGCAGGTGGAGTTGAAATTGTATCTCTTACTAAAAACTGGTCACATTATGGGCTAGTTGCAGTTGACTGATCTGTGTCTGATTAAGGCGAAACACCAAATAAGACACAGAGGGAGTGATGAGTTCTTAGTACATACTGTGCCAGATTATTCCACTATGAAACTGTATGTTAATTTACATTTGTCCGTACTAACTTGTAGTGAGCTGTAAAAACAGCATTTTGCTATTTAATTGATCTTGGAGGCAGGTATTATCTTCATGTTTCCTAATATTTTCTTCACAGTCCCTGGAGAGAATGGTGCCTGTGAAGGAAGTGTTTAATCCTACCATCAACCTTGCATCATCCTGTGTCTAAGCATATGTTTTATACTTTAATGTGTTCTTTTTATCCTTTACTGTCTTCTTTCCTTTTATGTATTTGTAGAAAGCCTTATTATTCTTCACTATATTGCTTGCTGTCCCCTCTGATACTCGGCTTTTCTCCTGTGTAATTTTCTTTTTTCATTCCATCTAGCTCCCAACATATATTTTTCCTTTAAATCATTTCTTCTTGATGGTTTTAGTTGCATCTACACTGCATTTTTCATCAATATTTCTTCCATTGCCTCTTTACTTTTGCCATTTAGTCATCTTGGGATTTTTGTCCCCTTAAAAAGGATGCTGTTCCATTAGACATTTGTTAGTACATCTTTGAAACAAATCAATTCTTCTTCCATGTGTTTTTTCTTTAAAGTTAATTCTTGACTTTGTTCACCTACTATTTCTTTTGTCCTTAGAAACCTGTGATTTAAAAATTTCTCACCGGTTTGTTACCCTTTATATTCTTCTTCACTTGAATTATGATGTAAGAACTGAATGTAATTCTGTAACGTTGTATTTTCTTCCTTAATGTGTGGGGCATCAGACTGCACGAGCAATCCTGTAGTCATTGCAAATATGGGAGGAGTGGAGGCTAACAGAGACTTGTCAGCCTTCTGATGCTTGGTCTGTCCTGGACCATTATGGCCTTTAGTGTGATGTGATGACGTATTAGTTTATGCTGGCCTCTAGCCATCCATGACAACACTTATATTTCCTGAGCCACCCCTCCCATGCTTGAGGCTTTGAAAAGCATGGCACAGTGGTGCCATGAGCTGATACTGTGATAGTTGTGGAAATTCCTTTTCATGCATAGGGAATTTCCAGTGATCCAGTTAAACTGCTTTTATGTCTTCTAACCTGGACTGATGGTTACTTAGTTTAGAATTGATTTTTGTATACATTTTCTACTCTGCTTACTGTACTGGGACTGTGATTGAGGACTTTAAATGATATAGTAATATAAATGGAAATAGGGTCATGACAAGACATGAGACTTGGGCAAACAACTTTTGTATGACACTTTTCATATGAGTTTGCTAATGGGAAAAACTCAGGAGAAAATTGTCACCTTAATGGTATTATAATAAAACTAGGCTCCTATGTATTTTTAAGCCTCCTATGTGAATTAAATTCATTCTTGATGTTTCTCTACTATAATCGATACAGTTGGTGTATTACCAGCTTTTTTAGAAAAATAAAAATACTACTGTAGGGAAAGTGAAGTTTTTCTTTTTTTCTTCAGTGAGACACAATGCTTTCCTCTGAAAACACTATCTTAATATTTAGAATGTTGATAGTGCAACATAATTTGCATTATCATAAATCCTTTTGTGTATATCTGTACCTAAATGTGTGTTTAATGTTATAGTGTGTCCGACAAAGTGATTTACTCTGGGAACCTGAAAAAGCAATTGTAAATGTAAGGTTCTGTTCACATGTAATATGCTAGGTGTTATGTCCATAATCCACTATGCTACAATACTTACAGATCAATGACAAAAATTATACCGTATCGTATACCTCCTCTTGCATTGTACAGAGCAATAGTAAATTTGGTCTACTAAATTCTTCAAATAGTGTTAAGTGACACAACATTTTGTGCAACCAGTACTTATTGTAGCTACATAGACCTGAACTTTGTCTCTGACTACAGTACATGTCTTTGTGCTTTGCAGATTGTGGTCCCTTCAAAGCTTCATAAGGAAATCAGTGTATGGCTAATTCCTTTCAAAAATACAGATCTTACTGTAGATCTTACTTCTTGTCTAAAAGCAGTGTGAAGCATGTAGTAGATATCTCACCTTTTGAAAGACAGGTCAGCAAAAATTCGATTTAAGCTATTGTATGTGTTTTGATAGAGAGAAGAGGTTCAATGGAAGTGACACTTTTTGATTTAAGGAAGGCTCTGAGAGTGACCTGACTGTTCAGTGAAATGAATAAATCCTATGTCAGGGCTGAAAGATCTGGATAAATTACTGTGTTTTACTAGCCATGCAGAAGTAGATGGACCTTTTTAGTCAGTCATTGGTATTATTCTTCCTGCATCATAATATTTGAATGTAATGTTGGTTGGACACTAAAGGTAAATTGTACCCATAATTTTTGCCCGAGATTCTGTGGTACCATGTTCTCTATTCAGATATTTCACAGGCCTCTGTGGATCTTTTTTGTTCCTTGATGAGCCATACTCATGAAAAGTGAGTACTACTTGAGAACAATTTCTGGGTTTTGGTATCATTGTTGCCATGGTATCATTGTTAGCCCTGTAGGACAACGCATCCAAAGTGGCAGTGAAGACATTTGAGGCTTAAACTTTGAACTGTGTGAAAAGGGTCCTCTCAGTTATGCATTACATGAATGAAAGATATGCTTTAGCAAGCCAACTCCCTCCCTGCCAGTTGCCTAGGTCTGAAGAGGTTTCTTCAGACGTAGACATAGACAGATTTCACCTTCACCAGTATGTAGCTGAAAGTATTACATGCCTTCTCATGAACCTCTTAAAGCCGTTATTTGCAGACCTAATGAAGAATCACTGGCAGGTTTAGATTGGAAGGGACCTCTGGAGGTCTTTTGGCCCAATGCCTCTGCTAAGAGCAGGGCCAACATAGAAGAGCAGGTTGCTCAGGACTATTCATGCCCCGGACTATTCATGAAAATGACTTTGATTTGCTACATGGAGGGAAATCTCCCATTCTAAAGTAATTTTATTCAGATACTGAGTATCACTGTCATTGAGCAGATAAAGGATTTAAAAAACCAAAAAAACAAAGTCCTGGTTGGCATATGGTTCTGTGAAAGAAAAATCAAAATATTATACAAGATTTAAGCCAGCTCTGCACCACATGATCTAAGAGTTGTTAAGATGACAAAAATAACTGTTTGGAACTAAGCAGGTTAACTTTCCAGCTACTTTAGAATTCTTACAATTCTTCATAGTAATGAAGCTTCAGCCCCTTATAATAGTGCAACTCTCTGTCATGGTATTCCATATCGAGAGAGCCTCACAGCTGATGGATATCTTGCAGTAGCAAGTTATCTTCAAACTAAGAATATCTCTTAATGACATGGTAGTTGCTCTGGTTCAACAAGTTTCACAGCATTGCCTTTCAAATCCATTACTACTTTGTGTCTGTCTGTCAAGATCTATTTTCAGCTTGCCATCACTTCACAAGGACTGCTTTCTGAGCAAGGCAGCTATCAATGCAAGAACCTTTCTTTTGTTACTATGATGATAAAATGTTTCCTTGAAAGTGTGATTTATTTTTTTCCATTTCATTTTCAAATTTTCTTTTTTCAAGTTTCTTTCTATGCATGAATGTACTCCATACTGTATAAAACGTTGATCCTGTAGCATAATATGGCTTTTTAAAATAGTGTTCAAGATGCTTAGTGATTCGTCTGTGCCTAAAGTTTATTTTGATTACTGAAGTGTGAAATAGGAGTAGTGATCTATTTTACTTAAGTTAATAATGTATGTTATTATAGAAGAAGGTATTTCTGATTGACTTCGAATTCCTAGAGCAAGCATCATCATGGAATGAACTGAGTCATTCAAGAATAGTTTTTCTACAACTGCTGTCCTTGAATTTTTATTCCCAAATAGCTGAATGTGTAGACAAGCTCTCAGTTAAAAAGTCAGTCTTTGTGCTGCTATCCATTCTGCTATGTGTCTGGGGGACATAATGTGTATGGGTAGATAGCTGAGATGGTGAGGTACATAAGACATCTGTTAAATCAGGTGGAAAGAAAAGTGTTTTCAGTTACATCACTCTCAGAAAAAAAAAGGTCCACTGCTCTGTAAAGGAGACACCTGCCATTTAAGGAGTGTTTATCAAGCACAACCATATAGAGTTCCTGTTCAGTGCTGATGGATTCTTTGGAAAAAATATAGTGTATATGTTGAAAATGTGTATTCCCTTTAGTGGATTTTTTG
>WAAE01005717.1:0-17801 GCA_013400495.1 Nicator chloris | reverse complement strand
CCTTTCTACCCTTTTTGAAGATGAGTACAATATTTCTCTTTTTCCAGTCATGTGGGACTTCACTTGACTGCCATGACTTTTCAAATATCATGGAGAGTGGCTTGGCAACTACATCAACCAACTCCCTCAGGACTCTGGGATGCATCTTTCAGCTCCCACAGACTTATGTCTGTTCCTCAGGTGGTCACAAACCTGATCTCCTCTTAGAGTGGGAGGGACTTTGCTCCCTCAATCCCTGTCTTGCAGGCCATCCACATTAGAGATACAGGGACAGAGTGCCAATGAAGACTTGGACAAATAAAAGTCGAGTACCTCAGTTTTCTCCTTGTCTGTTACCAGTTAGTTCAAGTTTGTCTTTCCTCTCTGGGCAAAAAGGAGTGAGAGCTGCGTTTGAGAAGAGAGACTAACAGATTAACTTATGGGAAAAGGGGAGCTGTACACTAGGCAAGGAAGTTGAAAGGGCTAGGCAACACTTTGGTTGTATTTGGAAAGAGCTTGGATGAGTAGGTGAGAACAGGGGAGAGATTGGTGCAGTGGTAAGGACAAGGTCTGAGCTCAGATTCATGATATAGAGTTGTAAAGGGTTAGATGGGATGATAGGGAGCCTCCTGATCAAAATGATTCGGTTGAGGAGAGCAAAAGGCAAGGAAGGGTTTCTTCTTGAAAGAAACCAACCAGTGTGTTGTTCTCCTTCCTCCCAAAACCCCACCCCAAAAAAGAAATAAAAAAAAAACCCAAACCAAAAGAACTATTGTGGGAGAGAGAGCAGAGTGGGTTGAGAAGCACTCAAGACAGGAAGCTACTTGAAAAAGGAAATTTGGTAGAAGATTGGCAATGTTAGCTCTAATGAAGAGCAGAAGTGGAAACTGAGCTAAGAGTAGGAAAGAGACAGGGTAGGCAGAGATGGCAGCAAACGGGAAGGATGCATAAATGAGCAGTGTACAGCTGTGCTTACAGTCTGGAATAGGACCTGAGGTTTCTTCTTTTTGCTCTACATCTATAATTTATAGCAGAGTTACCAATGAACAAACCCTTTGCCAATGAAATGCTTGCCTTCTGTCACCTCTGCTGCTCTTGCTGTGCTTTCTGGCAGAAGAGCTTTTGCATTTAGTGTACTTGCACTGCACAGGTCCGAGTACTGTATGCCTGTGCCAGCAGCCATTGTCTGGGAGTAATTGCTCTCCTGACAGGAACCAGGAGTGGATGGGCAAAGCTCCTTTGTACAGACCCCACTGCCGTGGAGTGTGTTCTGGCACAGCCTTCACCTCGCTGTGGCCTGTAGCAGACAGGGAAGTTTGTTGATGCCTGCGTTTTGTACCACCAAGTGTTTGTTGGATGCATTGTATGCTTGTGGTTTGCTTTCTGAATAACTCTGGTGTATTTCATGTAGGAGCTCCCTGCTTTGAAAAGCAAAGCTAAGCACTCAAGGGTCAGGAAATGGCAGAAGAAAATATGCTGTATTAATTACTTAATTGAACCTTCTAGTTTGTGTGTGTTATGACACTGGTTTTTATGAAGTGTTCATATGCCTTTCTGTGATAGGACTGCAACAGCAGAGTCTTTGCCATCTTTGGTGGCAATTTTACCACTCTTGAGAGCAAACAAGTTTGTGGGTGACTCACTCCTTAACTTGCCTGTAGGAAAGGTCAAATGCTGCAAAAGTAAGAGAATACAGGGACTCCCCAGCCCTGTGATGTGAATGACATCTTTACATTGTCTTCAGTACAGCTTAGAGTGGGCTTCAAATTCAGATGAAATTTGGACTTGAATTTTTTCCTTTTCCAATGACTTACTGATAAGAAAGACACATAAAAGAAGACTTTCAGTACAGCTCCCTTAGTTTCAGAAACTTTTTTTCTTGCATTTTTTTTAGACACTAAATAATATAAAGCAAAGTTTTATATTAAAATACATTGTTTAACATGTTTTTTTTCTTTTTAAAAAATATTCAGCTGCTTCGTTGTTCAAGTGTGATCTTTGATGAAATTATTAGACTTCTCCTTAGGTAGAAAAACACAAACAATAAAGATTTATGTTCCAATCTAGTAATGCAATTTAAAGTGATGTAAAGGATTTTAAATAAGGTAAAAAAAAATTAATTCCTTTTATAATCAAGGGAATTGCAAGGAACAAAGCACTTGGTAAGAAGTATAAGCTGTGTGTAATTGTGATGGAAGATTCACAATACTTAAGCCTTAGGATATCACTTGAGAGAATGTCCAGGATCTTGGAAATATTTTTAGTTCAATTAAAACATTATTGGTGTAAAAACAAGCATAGAGTTATTCTGAGCTTTTTAAAAACAGTTGCTTCAAGAGAGTCTTTGCTCTGACACGTGCTTACTACTTCCATATGTATGTTCCAAACTCGCTGTAAGGGTCTGATCTGCTTTCCCCGTGTGCAGCAGCTGTTGTGGTTTAACCCCAGCTGGCAGCTAAGCACAACACAGCTGCTCACCCCAGTGGGGTGGGAGAGAGAATTGGAAGAGTAGGAGTACAACTCATGGGTTGAGAAGAAGGCGGTTTAATGGGTAAAGTCAAAGCCGCACACACAAGCAAAGCAAAATAAGGAATCAATTTGCCATGGACAGGCAGGTGTTCAGCCATCCCCAGGAAAGCAGGGCTCCATCGCATGTAATGGTTGCTTGGGAAAGTGAACTCCATCACTCCAAATGCCTTTGCTTTCCTTCTTCTTGCCCCTGCTTTGTATGCTGAGCATGATGCTGTATGGTATGGGATATCTCTTTGGTCAGTGGAGGTCAGCCTCCTGGCTGTGTTCCCTCCCAGCTCCATGGGAATCCCAGCCCACTTGCTGGTGGGGCAGTGTGAGGAGCAGAAAAGGCCTTGACTCTGTCAACCCTGCTCAGCAATAAAGTAACTTCCCTATTATTATCAACAGTGTTTTTGCAAAACAAAACTAAGCCCCATACTAGCCACTGTGAGGAAAATTAGCTTAATCCCAGCCCAAAACAGCACAGCACATCTGCTGGGGGTAAGGCTCTCACACAAATCACTGGAACACTGATATATGAGGAAAAACTCTGTTTTTCCACTAGAATCCTGCCGAATCCACAAGAATCCTGCAGAAACACTGAATAAACTCTCCTCCATAGACATAAAATTATATTAACTGAGCAAATGGTTTTGAATAGATACTTTACGTGATGTCTCTTTCTGTGTTTGCAGAATGTCCATGAAGAAAGTGATCATTTGCTCAGTGTATTTGCTGTTCAATAAAATTTAAGGAGCAAACAGCATTCTTCCATAAACATTGATTTCCATTTTCATTGCATATTTTTTACAAGCCGGTGGATGTTATTTCTTCTTTCTGGTTTGACCTTATATGACCAAAATCTCATGGAAAGAGGGTTTTCTCTTAGACTTGCATAGAAAAATACCTGTTTTAAAGTTCTGTTCCTTTCTGCTCTGAAGGGAAAATACGGAGACATTTCTTCTCTTTTTTGAGTGAAGACAAGGTGGGTGTGATATAATTATGGCCACCTGTAGTAATCATCACCCTTTTTGGAGCATATGCAGACTCTGTGCAGGGAAATTTACAGGATACATTTGTCTCAGCAGTCCAGATCTACTTTCTTATTTGTGTTGGAGAGAGAGAACATTAGGGCCACACTGTGTATGTGTTGTCTTCATTCCGCCTCTCTTCTAGTAAATCTCATTCTAGATCAGCAGACTCCACTGTCCGTAGCTGGCAGTAGGAGTGACATTGCAGTGCTGTCAAAAAGGTTGGGCAGCTGGCCAAGGTGGAGCTGGGACAGAAGGACTGTGACAAGTTTGGCAAAGAAAAATAAATAGAAAAGGAAAGTCATAGGCAGACACTTTGTAAAAGGATTTAATGAGAAACCATTGCTTACTGTGCATTTTTGAGGGGAACACTGGCTTCTGGCTTCTCAAGAGCCTCAATCCTGCAAGTTACATGTCTGAGCTCCCACTAAAGGGGTGTTCAGGACAGGAACACCTTGCTGTGTTCCTAACTAATCTCTAATGGTCTGTGTCCTTTTCTTACCTCTCACATGGCTTTTGTGGTCCTCTTTGACCATGCTATTGCCAGTGTCAATAATCCTACTAAATACCATAGAATAACTGATCTAGGGCAATTAAAAGCTGTGTTTTGGGTAGTTTGTGCTTTTCTAGCGTAATATACCTTTGGAAAAATACTGCATGTATCAGATCTAAGCTTCTGGCTCTGGAGATGACAAGGATTTTGGCTGTGGTCAGTGTGGCTGTGGAAGTCCCAGCCACTCCAACCTGTCACTCCAAAGGGGTTGGTCCCTTTTGATAATTGGCAGGATGAGCTGTTGTGCCAAACACCTATTTTCTAACCAGAGAGTGTGTGGGTGCAGCTACTCTGTTGGCAGTAGAGGATAAAATGAGTATTCCAAATCTTACCCTTGGGAAAGAACATTGGCTCCTGGAAAAAGAATAGCTCCTCTTCAATTTCACAGGAGCTTGTTATGCCACAGCAATTGTGTATTTAGGCCTCATATCCTCTCTGAGACAAGGGTTGTGTGTGATTTTGGTTTAGATCTTTTATTTTGAGGTAAAAAGGGGAAACTGGCTTTAGTCTTACCTTTTGTGGTTTGTAAAGACTGTCCTGTTTTTGAATAGGCGGGGTCGTTGTCTATCTTGTGGTTACTTGGAGGTCATCTCTCAGTCCCTCAGGCAACAGGTTGATAAATGAGCTTCATTACTTTGTGTGGGGACTATGTTTTGAATTGGAATTAGTGAAGTAGGATCCAGTGCAGTAATTTGTACCTAAAAATTTGCTCATCTAAGGTGGATGAGTATAGGAAAACCTACAGGTTGTTTGGGTAAGCACAGACTGCGTGAAGGACAATGTGGAATTTGCCTTCCTGATATTTTCCCTTACTTAAAATGTAGGTTGTAGGACAGATTCCTGTCTTGACTCCCCTGGGTCAGCAGGGAAACAGCTGGCCAGAGGTGCTGCGTCCTCTCTCTGGATCACTGGTAAACATGGTATTTACAGGCGTATTTGTGGTCTGCCTGTAATCAGACAGGGATATATGGGCATTTGGGAGCTTATCTGAGCAGTGGTAGGAATGAACTGGACAGGCACAAGTGATTGCTAATAGTTTTGTAGTGCAACAAACTACCAACTAATATCTCTCCTATTTTCCATGCCCTTTCCACCATAAATTGGGTTACCCAAGCATTTGGATTCTGATAGTCATAGTGCTATATGAAGCCAAAACTTAATTATCTGAGGGATTCACCTGTCTCTGTGTGGTTTGACGTTGAGTGACAGCTGTGTATGATGGGACATTTGAGATGAGTGGTGAAGGAAAATAAAGCAGAAAACTTACAGCTAGAAAGGGAAGAGATCAGAATGACATAACAAAGTGTAGCAGCCATCAGTGGTTTCCTCAGCCTAGTCTTCCAACAACATCAGACCAGGATAGAAGCAAGACCACTCCATCCTTATTAACAGATAGGAAAAGTGAGGAACAGTGTGGTTTGAGTTGTTTGCTGTTTGGAAATGTCAGGTCCTTGGACACAGGGTTGGTGGTTGAGAAGCTGAGGTGCAGTTTGGCATTCTACATTGGGGAAGTTTCAATCAGCTTACTCTTTGGGTGGACTCTTTCCCTCTCTTAGAACAAAACACATTGTGTTACTCAAATGCAAACAAGTGCTCAGTTCCTCTTCATGTCAGGTCCTGATTTTGGTGACACAGTGGTAACAAGTCCTTGCCAGTTCAGTACTGGGTAAGATCACACCAGGCAACTGGCTAAACCAGGCTAGATTGAAATGGTTTCTTCTTTCCTGTGAAGAGTTGGGCTTGCTCTCATGGAAGCTGGCTGACTGCTGGCTGTTAAGTAAACAATGCAGTTTTACACATTTCTTTGTTATTTATACACACTATTTTGTATTTTACTGTAAATGAGAAGACATTGGAATGATAGAACAGGGGTGAGTTCCTCCCACTTGGGGTCTGTGCCATGTCAGCTTAGGAGTTTTCAGCCTGTAGGTACTTGAGGGGCAATATCAAGGGTTCCCTGACTTTAGATCCTTATAAATGAAGGATGAGCATTTCCTGAAACACACCACTGCAAATGACACAGCTTAAATAAAATTATTTTATACATGACAAAAATCGAAACGCCTGAGTAGTGGGTGAGAAATGGAGTGATATTTGAGCAAAATATTTAGAGTTTTCATGCAGCCAGATGAAAAAGATGATTTTGTGACCTTTAACCTTTGCTAAACTAAACATAACCTAATCAGTTTTGTTTTTTTTTTAACTTAAAGCTGTTTTTGAAGTAGCATTTTCTGTTTTTTTTTCTTTGACAGAAAACTTTTGTGTGATCCTCTGTCTGTTTCTAAGGATAGTATTCTCCGTTTGTAGATGGGGAGAACAAAATTAGATTTTGATATCTTGGAGCTTTTATCTTAGTGTTAGGGAAGTTTGAGGCTATTGTTTTGAAAAGTGCAAAACAGAAAGCAATTTTTAAAGATAAGAAACTGAAGATGAGAATATTGGAAATAAGGCAATAGAAAGTACAGCTTCTTCTCTAAGCGATCTCTGGTTGTTGCTTTAACTTCTGGGGAAAGGCAAGGACAGCATACAACAGAAAACACAAAATCCAGCAAAGTTAAAAATTGCAATCTCTGTGACAATTAAGAAACCCATTGTATTGATAACGAACTTAAGAGGCTTTACCAGAGTCTGATTCAATAAGTTTGTCACAAAACTGCTTTTAATTTTCCTAGACAATTTCATGTGATGGGCAGATTTGAAGTGTTTTCATTTTGGACAGCAGGTTGAAGCTAAGACAAAAATTTTTCTAGCAGACTGCTAAATGTCACATAATAAGAAATACTAATTGTACTGGACAGCAGATAGATAAGCTGAGGAAACAAAAAAGGTTCATACCTTAAAGTTGCACAGCAATTTTAATTAAAGCTTTAATTTGAAAATATGGCAAACAGAAAATTAGAATCCATTTTAAACAGTCAGGAAGTAAAAGCAACTTTAAATATTTAATTTTCTCAGTGCAATCTTTGATTGAACAAAATTCTGAGGAGGAAAAAAAATCTCAAAATATCATTTGTCTGAGTTCAAAATGTGTTCACTGACTGAAAAAAACTTATTCAGGAATTCAAAATACCAAGGAGCGAAAGATAAGGTTTTAAACAGTCCTCCCTATTTATCACTGTGTTCTATTAAGCCACCTTTCTGCTCTGAAACATCATTATAACAACCAGACTAAACTTGCAATAATTTGTATAACCTTTCTTGAGTGTCCCTTGAAGAAATGCATGGGAAGTAATACACCCCCACAAAAGATGTTTGTCTCTGTATTAATAGTTACTCTGTAGGCTGTGTGTAAGTGAGGTGTTCGAGAGCTTGCATTTTTGTTAGTAGAGTTTGACCAGCCAAAGTTGTCATTGCAAATGGCTTTCTGAAAAGCCAGTGATGGATGCTGGTCCCAGTTGGAAAATACTGCTTGTTTAATCTAACTATGGTCTTCTACACCCTGTCTTCTGCCCATAACATGCAGGAAACTGCAGAGATCTTTTTCCTTTTTAGTCCTAAATTATTTTAACTGAGTTAACCAGACCTTCTGACACACCAGCTAACTAAGTCAGTGAAGGCAAAGGGAGCCTTGGAAGGATCCTAGCTTTGTTCAGTGTTACAAGGAGAAGGCTAAGGGAATGTGATCTCAATGCTGTCATCTGAGAAGATGCAGCCAGGGTTTTCTTGGAAGAAGAGTGGTAGGATGTTTGGCAGCAGGCATAAACTGTACCAAGGAAAACTAATAATAAATTGTTTTCAGAGATGGTGGTCAAATGCTGGAAGAGAGGCCCAGAGGGACAGTGGGATCTTTATCGTTGGAGACTGCCAGAGCTCACCTGAACAAGATCTGCTTTGAGCTAAGGATGGGAAATAGAAATTCCCAGAGATCCCTTTCAATCTAAATTACTCTTATTAGATAATTGGCCTGTATTAACTGTACTGAGACCCAGTGCAATTTGACTGCAGCACTTGTCAGATGTTGAAGTGGCTGAGAATTAAAGAGCTCCTTTGTGGTATCACTGGGAAACATGATGTAGGTAGATTCAAACTGGTCTGAGAATTTTCTTGGGCAACCTATTTCACTTGAAAGCGTAATCTTGGCAGAAGTCTGAAATGGTCATAGGTTACTTACCATAGATGGAAAGAACATGGCTGCTCGGTGGCCAAAAAGGGGAGGAATGGAAAAAGCAAGCTGAAACTTCACACTGGAAGTAGCTAAATAAGAAATACTGCAGTAATAGTTTGACTGAAACAGTTTTCTTAGCATGTTGTAAAATGCCCATATTCTTGTAAAAGCTAAAATTAAGAGCCAGCACAGGTAGGAAATGTAATTCATGTCAGCCTTTTTATGGGAAAAATCTCATGAGAAGAATTGGCGTTTTCCTACAGCAAGTATTGAATATTTGCCTGTTATTCCTACCTTCAATTAAGGTAATGTTTAACATGCCTCTATGTGCTTCATTTAATAACATATTACACAAGTGAATCATTTGAAGAATTCTTCAGTGAAATGTGGAAATAATTTTCATGTAACATCAGCAAGTTAACATCTTATTTTGATGTACTGCTCTGCACTTAATATCCCAGCTCGGCCTTTGTTGATGTATTTACTCTGAAGTTGAAGCAATTGAAAACACTAAATGGTGTGACTGTGCATTCAATCTCATTACAGACTTAATGCAACAGCCGTCAAGCACCTCATTATTGTATAACCCAATTTTTGTAGAGGGCAGAAATTATAGGTAAAATTTACATGTTGACTCCAGAGCATGAAGAGTGTCATCCATCATTTACTGGGTCAGATCTGAATTGCTGTAATCTTTGTAATTGGAAAAGAGTGCTTATGACTGAAATAGCAAAATTCTTGTAAAAGTGCATATCCTTTCAAAATGTTTTAGAAATTTTTAGTACATCTTTTCCACAGGTGTCGAAGGGTGGATTTGATACCATAAAGAAGTTACGAAGGCATCTGTCACTGAGATTTTGATGGACATGCATTGGGTGGGCTGATTTGTGAGGACATGCATTTACTGTAACTCATGTTCTCTACTATTAATTTGTATGGGGTTTTTGCTTGTTCTTTTCTTCTCCAAGCACCTTTAGCTAAGGGGGTTGCTGGCACTAGAGAAGAAAATAAAACCCAAATCTTCTACTAGTTAAGAGGAACAAAAATGAAGATCTTGGATTCCATACTTATGAAGGCCTTTTAAATCTCTTCGTTTTGGAGTTACCCTATACTTGTGTTCACTGAAACATGTTCATGCATTAGACCAGTAATTATATGAAATTATAACTATTTTTAAGTCATGAAAAATATCTCTGGCTGTTGGATTTATTTGCACTGGATCAATGCAGATCAAGAATACGACAGATAAACACACAGGGCATGGGAAATGCCTTGTATCGCTGAAGAATTCAAAGATCATTTTGAATATTGTTTGTTGGTGCAGTTGTATTTTGGTTACTGCCAACATGCATTTTCCTAATTCCAGATATGTGTAGGTATAGAGGAGGCTATCCATTCAGAGTGAACAGAGATATAAATACTAAAACAAGGAAGATGTTGCTTTGAGATGTGCTCTGAGCAGCAATCAGGTTTTAGCATGTTCTAAATTTTGTGGCATCTCTCATGGAGTATTTGGGACCGAGTTTAGTTGTCAACATTCCTTTTTGGCATGATGGTATATCTGTTGAGGCTGGTTCTACTCTTCTCTGCTCTCTGGAGATATCTTGGTAACTCTGCCTTACCATTCCTAATGTCCCTGATGCTTTGCAACTGGCTTTACACAAACGTTGTAAGAGAGTAGATAAATTTCTGTTTGAAGAGCAATCATACTCAGCAGAGGGCAGGTGAGGGAAGGAATTAAGAGTTTCACAGGTCTGGAGAGAAAGCCTGGAAATGACTTTCAACTCCCAATTCACACAGAACTATGCCTCAGATAATTTGACCATAGAGAGTGCATTTGTGAAGTGGAAACATCTGGCTGGGACTTCAATACCAGCCTCTTATGTCTCTTCTCTCTTGAGTGCCATCACTGCTGGCTTATAGGCATTCCTTTCTCTCTGTTAGCAGTGGGTTGTTCATGGACTTTATTGCGCTTCGTATAAATTTGTCCTTTAAAGACAGATAAATGTAGGTGAAGTCCTGTGCAATATGTGCACAAATCTTAGGAGTATTGCTTGCCTCATGTGAATTTCATTAAATGTTCTCCTACCAGGCAGTGATGTCAACACCAGCAGGTGTCCCAGTGTTTTTTGTGTGGCAGTAGGACTTCCATCAATACTGCTTATGTGAGTTCATTTTTTTGTGTGCATCATTTTAGGAACTGAGAACCCCTTTCCTCCACCTCTAACTCTGTAATCACTGTAAGAGCTGAATTGTTTGTTTTGCCCTTTTGTTGGCAGTATAGGCTAACAAAGACTGATGGGAACTTGCAGATTTGAAAAGGAAGACATAACTCTTGTGTATCCTCATGGGTTCCTTTTAGAAGTGCTTAAGGGACAACCTCATGTCAGACAAAGTTTTATAAAAGACATTCCAAGTATCTTGCTTCTCATCTTTGTTCCTGGCTGACAACATAGATATTTCTCACACCTCAAGAATTCCCGAGGGAGAGAAACTCCTGAAAATTCTTGGTGGCTTGGATTTCTAGAGCTTGTGTTTGAAAGTGTTTTTTAGCCAAAGTCTTGGCACTGTGTCAGAAGGAAGTAAGTCTACTATAACATTGCTGACAAAGCTCTGTTGCTTCCAGGGCCCAGGGTAGGATCTCTGTGAGGCTGCGCTGTGTCCTGACGCGTTAGGACCCATCTTTGGTAGCTCAGTAGAGCACAGATCCTGGGAAGCATGGACACGCCAGCAGAGGAATGGCACGGCACTGGCACCAGCGGTACATTTGGCACTGGTAGGACTTTTTGCTGA
Organism: Nicator chloris; assembly: GCA_013400495.1. Taxonomy (NCBI): domain Eukaryota; kingdom Metazoa; phylum Chordata; class Aves; order Passeriformes; family Pycnonotidae; genus Nicator; species Nicator chloris. The sequence continues at coordinate 6,829 of WAAE01005717.1, read as the reverse complement.
CAGCATGCTGCAATTCTTTTGTGAATCAATTTGATACCAAAAATAGCTACTGGCTTATTCAGAGACTAGCATGGTATTGGTGGCACTGTGATTGCAAAACTCTCCCAGTATGGAGTACGATATAACTTCCTAGTGAAAACTAAGAATAAGCTAGTAGAAATTAAACTAGGAAAGAAATTAACACTCTCCATATAAATACAATTTGGCTGTCATGGCTCTTCTTGTGCCTGCAATTGAAGCTGCAATGCGATCTGAATCCCTTGCTGATTTAGCTGAGACAATGGCAATGTGTACTTGGCCTAAGTGTCATGGGTGACTCTTCAAATATTTGATCAAAGATTTTGGAAAGAAAATAGAAACTAAGTAAATGACAAGAAGGTAAGAAAGGCTCAGGGTCTAACTTAACTAGTGGTATAAACCCCAGTGTGTTGTCCCTGAACCTCTGTTGCGAAGGGAATGAACTCAGGACTGGCTCCAGCCGTCAAGTAAAAGTGTTCATTAACCAGAAACCCCCTGAGGGTTGTCTGTCAGTCCTGAGGCCATAGGAGTTCTGCTTGTTGCTGAGAAAGGGATCAAGCATGTTGGGGGAGCAACTACAAAGTGAGAGAACAACTGCTTGCAGCACTATCCATTGCTCCCTTTCTTCTCCTTCTGCCCTACCTGACAGAGCAACTTGACTTTAAAGCTCTGTCTCAGTTTTGGGATCAATGTGTAATCGATAAATTCAGTTTTTCTCACACTGCAAGGAAACCCTGAGGCAACTTACAGCAGGTGTACCTTCTGGTTGTATTGCAAATGCAATAACCAAACAGTAAATGGGAAGTCCTTCCTCACTGCTCTTCTTGATGTGCCTGTCTTTGGATCAGGAGCAGGAAGCAGCTTCTCTTGTAGAATCGTTTTGATGCTGCGGGAAGAGCCACTATAGCCATCTGTTGAGGAAAATTAACAGTTTGCAATATGTTGCATCTGTAAATGGATAAAGTCTTCCAGGCATTACATGTGTTTATATACATCCTCTGGTGTAATTGAGTATAGCTGTGGAACACAACTTCTGCTTCATTCCCAAGTAACGAGCCATCTGACAAGAGGAAATGGCCTCAAGTTGCACTAGAGGAGGTTTAGAATGGATATTAGGAGAAAAATTCTTCACCAAAGGGGTTGTAAAGCACTGGAACAGGCTTTAGTAAGGAAGTAGTTGACTCAGCATCCTTGCAGATACTTACAGTGGTGCTTAGGGACATGGATTAGTGGTGGACTTGGCAGTGATGGATTAATGGCTGGACTCGATCTTAGAGGTCTTTTCAACATAAACAATTCTGTGATTCTCCCTCCAGCTAATAGACAGTATGCTTTTGCAGCATGGATAAAGGGTAATTTTAATTTCAAATGTATTTTATGCAAGTGCAGATGATAAGGCAAAGATTTGTGTAGTAGAGTATATGTCTCTCTTGTTGTTCAGAATTGTCTAATTATTTCAAGAATTATTTTGCCTCAAACATGTTCTGAAAGTTCTCTGTTGGATTTATTTGATATCAGAATTTTGACTGCTACACCTCAAAGTGCTGGGATCGTTTGATTTTGTTCCAGGCTTATCTTTTTCTGAACTATAGCAAAATACCCAGTTATTTAAGATTCTTGGATAAGTAACTATGTTGTAAAGCTTTGTTTCTCCCTAAGACACTTTTATTTTCCCTCTAATACCTAATTGGGAGAACTAATTTTAAAAAAGCAGCAAACACATATCCTTGTAGTGAACATACTTTTGTTCCTGTGTTTCCTTTGATATAGCACTTAGTGCAAACAGCAAACTGAAATGACAAGCCTAAGATAATTGTCATGGCTTTTACTGATAAGCAGTCAAATAAGTGTCACATAGTAGTAGCTTTGGAATTGTTGATTAGAGAGATTCAATTACATTTCTCTGATTTACTAGGCTTACGTGTCACTTATATTCGCAAACTGCTTGCGTATTGTAGGTTTGGATTTTTTGTGTCTGTGACTCCTCTGTGTGGTGTCTGAAGTTGATTTGATGGTCTTGAGCTTTTCCATGTATCGATGCTTAATCCTTGCTCTACAGCTGCCTACGCTTCAGGTATTCTCTCGAGAGTAGCACAGACTCAAGCCAGACCCTGAGAACCAATACCCAAACCAGCAGGCAAATAATTTACTTGTGGAAGCCTGAATTTTGCTGGGGTTTCATATTAATCAGTCCTGCCTATAAATCATCAGCTCTGGGAGTCATGTGGACTATAGAACAGTGTGGACTTTGCTGGCATTTCTTTCTCTTGCTTTTAAAATACATTTTAAACTTTTATAATGGTGAGAAAGGGCTATAGAATATCAGTTCTAATTGCTTTGCAAATAGAAATTAAATTAAGAACAAACCCATTTCTGTTAATGTTTTCTAAGGTAAAATATGCCATTTTCATGATTTGGAAGAGAAACATTGAGACTAATGTTTTTGCTTGACAGGATGGAGTTGCAAGTGAAGGCTTTGGACAGGCATATTTAAGGAAACAAGACTGGATAAGAGGACAATTGTGTGCATTATGCTGTGTCAGCATATAGATGAGCCAGCCCATTTTCTCTCTGTCTTCTACGCTGTTCCAAATAAAATACATTGTTATCCTATTAAACCAACACACTCTCTTAGAATGTGTCATTTTATAAACAAGATCCAAAACACACCTCTGCAGCCAGCCTGAGAGCCAGCCTTGCTGCAGGAGAGGCAGACTCCTTATGACTTTTACAAATCCAGTGAATATAAACGAAGCAGACTCTGGTTAATTCTGTGAAAAAACAAATCTCTGCTGCTTTTTCAGTAAAAAACATTGAAACTGCTTTCTAGTAGGGTAGTTGTCTGCATTTATCCCTAGGAAGGTTATTTTGATCTTGTATTTGTTCGGTCTTCTGTTTTTTGTATTAGTGAGTTTTTGATTTCTCTTCCCTGGCATATTTTACAGCATTGTAAGAAGGAAGACAGTGGGAACTCTGAAGTAAGAGATGACTGATGGCATTAGCTACATGCTAAAGGAGCCAGGGCAAATCCTAGATTTGTTCTTCCAGTGGAGGGTAATAAAATATATGCATTTTAGCACTGATTCTTACAGGTGCTTTGCATTGCACTGAGTCTGGCTTTAGTGGGAGCCACTCAGAGCATCCAGAACTGATCACATTCGAGCATCTCCCAGTGCTCCAGTTATCCTGCAGATTTTCCTTCTCTTAACTGAAATGGGGTAATATGTATAGGTGCAGCACACTTTTGTACAGTGTTTTGTCATGCATTAAACATCTCAACTTCTTTCCCTTTTCCCCTTATAATTTAAAGAGCTGGTTCTGTGGTAATGAGTCCCTTTGAACTGTCAGTGTGTGTATATTTCCATTTATACTGCTGGCACTTTGTTCTGACCCTTTTCCCCTTCTGTCCAAATAGATTACTTGCATTATCAGATCTGTCTCATTGTTCACGATAGCATTGCTATTGAATTCTCCAGATCCCCCTTCCTTACCGAGTTTATTGCTCATTTTTCAAAGGCCTTTATCAAACTCTGGTAGGTGTAACTTTAAATAGATCTTTGTTAATAGTTGTCAGATAATCAAAGTGAAGGTGGAAAAATTGTATTTTCAATTGCACAAACTATCCTGTTGAGAGGTCTAGCTAACCTGTTGACTTTTCATTACATAATAATTCATATTCAAATTAATTTTGGCAGCTTGCATTTTGTCTGTATTATCTATGATCATTTAAAGTTTTGTAGTGATTTATAATATAATTGATGTTGACCAGGATAATTTTTTAATGCCAACAGGCAGAGAGCCTTATGCAGTGATTTGAGATATGGCTGAAAACCAGGAGTCTAGGACCGTGGTCCAAAGATAAGTAATTGAATGACTCTGTTTTAAGATAGCACTGATTGCTCATGAGCAGTTTCCAGAGAAAGGCCAAGGCAACGGCCACAGCAGCAACAAAGATTAGGCATAATGAAAAAACCTTAGTACATACTATAATAAAGATAGTTCTGCTGCTTGTGTCATGCTGGGGTCGCTGTTCAGAGCTGGGCAAGCCAGGTGTCTTAGTGAGCTCCTGATTAAGCACATGGAATATGAATTTAATTAACTTGCTGAGTCAGGAACTCCAGATGAATTCCCACCTCTCCTCATTTGTATAAAACTTATTTACAGCTGAATGTGAAGGAATGGACTTGCTTTTCACAGCCAAGGAAGCCTTGGTGCCAACAGCTGTTACAGTAATTATTAGAGACTGGGAATTCCCAATTACATAAAATTTCTTAAAGAAAAATAATTACTTAGCTCAATTACTATCATTCCCTGAAGGGGTCCATGGCCTACATTCTGCTGGAGCTGAACAAGTTACTAAACAGAGGAACTTTTTAAAAAACTCTTCTACCTGAACACTCAACATAATTTCAGCCTTTTCTATAAATCTTGCTCTTTCTGTACTTTGTTTAAGTTGATCTGAGTTTTATTAATTTTAAGCTTCTAACTGTAGACTTGGTTTTCATACTTCCTTTTATTAGACTTTAAATCCTGGAAGATCCAGAAACTGTAGGTACAAAGCTTTCTGTCTAGAGAGTTAAGCTGTTCATGTGTTTAGAATACTAAATATCTCTCCCATATATAATTTATAAGTATAAATACGTAGGGAGCAGCTGGTGCCACAACATCCAGTGCTTTTAGGGCTGCTCTCTTTTGGAGGCACTTATTCACAGCTCTTATTTCATCTAGTTCTACTATTAGTATTTCCTACCATGTGCACATTCTGCAAACATAATTTACCTTTCCAGGAGCAGACTCCTGCTGTTTACTTCTGTAGAAGCAGACAGATGCTATTAGCTCATTTTCATTTCATGACCAAAGTGCCAGTAAAATAATTCAGACACAGCTCTCAACATATGGTGATAAGAAACCTGCAACCCCTAAATTCATTGGCGTGTGGTTTGGTTTGGAGGAGAGGTTTCTAAATAACAAGACCTTTCCCTAAATGCAAAGCACACTGGTTACTGCTTTCAATCCCAGCATATTTCTCATTTGCTGCTCACATATTACCTGAAGTGAAGGTGAGGCTGTGTCAATGTTTCCCTGATTCTTCACAAGGTACTGTAGAGAGCAGTCTCTTTCTTTTTCACCCAGATAACTTGCAAAAAAGCTTTTTGGACATTGTGTGTGCAGGAGGGCAAAATGACACTGTGGGCAAAGAAGTAAGCTTGAAATATGAATTCTGATAGCATCTTCGATTTATTTCATGGTGAATCTAAGGAGCCTGGTTGGGAGTTTGTGGTGAGGTTATGTGGATCACCGTTTTGTAATGAGTGGGATCTGGTTGTGTGAGCTGAATTCAAGTATTTTAGCTCCTGGAGAGAGGCAAGTACTGGTTGTGTTCTGTGTCACAAAGATCCTTACTTCTGCAGGCACTAGACAACTGAACATTTTTAACCCATTTAGTCCCCCTGAACAGAGAAAGATGTAGCTGTCAAATGTGTAATACTGATTTTCACTGTAATCCAGTTATCTAGGCAGGCACAATTTTCTGAACTCATGTGCTGTTGCTTTTAATGAAATACCTACACATGGGTGCCTTTGTAGCACTACTTTGTACCAGAAATGCTGGGCTCATGTATATGTTTTGATTTTCTGCATGGTTTTGGAGCCAAGGGACCCAAATAATCAATTAGTTCAATAACATGTCAGAGAGACAATCTGTACCCCAGTAAGTTTATAATTTGATTGTTTGCTGCTTAGTCACGGAGTAAAAGAGGTTGGAAAGGACTTCCACAGATCATCTGTTGTGCTCAAAGTAGGCTGCTCAGGGCCATGTCCAGACAAGTTTTGGATATCTCTAAAGATGAAAACTCTACAAATTCTCTGAGAAGCAGATTGCAGTGTTCAACCAAACTTATAGTAAAAAATTTCCTTTTCTGTAATCAGAATTTCCTGAATTTCAGTTTGTGCCAGTTGCCTCTTGGCCTGTCTCTGGGCTCTACTGACAAGAATTTGGCTTCATGTCCTTAATTCCCCATCTCATCATATATATATATGTAAGATCACTTTGAGACATGAATCTCTTTAAGAAGTTCAAAAGAGCATGTTAATTTCTAGTAAATGAGTTTAAGTATGCCAGATATAGAACCTGTTTGAGAGACTGGAGACAGAGACCTGTCTTCAAGGTTCTCACTTTTTCTTTGTAGCTGACACATTCTTTGGTGGTTTATTTGTTGTTGTTTTGGGGCTTTTGTTAGGAGTTTGTTTGTTTGTTGTGTTTTTTGTAGCCTAGTACATTTCAATTTCAGCATAGTGCAGTTTTAATTTTTTTCCGGTTGATACAGTTTTCTTGATGTTTCACTATGGAGAGGTGAAAACAGAAGGCCTGGTTTTGACTCCCCGTTCTGTTCAGTCTAGCACTGGCTAATAAGTTTGTGTAGGAAGCATATGATCCACCACTTTCCTGTTTTCCAGAGGAAATGAGAGAGAGTGTATGCAAGGATGAAATGAAAATTTTAGGAATATGTGACCTATCACTTATTTCACTTATTTTGTGTATCTGTGCTTTTGCTTTCCTCTAATGGGTACAGCTCTTGTTCAGTGAATATTGAAACTCTGTGGATGTTGAAGCAATAACAAGGTTCTAATGAACAGAAAAAGGATGAGTTTGTAGCAATAAAAATGAACAATTTTTTCCTCCATCAATAATGTATGTAGTTAATTGACAAAAAACTTCTTACGCAATCTTGTCTATGTTTGTGCAAAACAATACCATTTTTAGCCACTTTCAGTGGGCTCAAAATCTATTTTCCAGGCCTCCTGCTTCCTG
>WAAE01005704.1:0-10434 GCA_013400495.1 Nicator chloris | reverse complement strand
TCAGCACAAATCCAAAACAAAGCTCCATAGTAGATACTGCAGAGAAACAAGCCAAAACCAGCACAGTGGGATAATAAAAAAACTGTTTTCAGGAGACGAAGGTAAAGATAAGGCCGTTTTGAAAAAGCAGCAGAGCAGTAGGACAAAGTATCTTGGAAACACAAGCAGTTTTGAGTATATAGACCCACTGTTACTTATAGTTGCAGTAAAATCCTTATTGCTATGTTCTGTTTAAGATAACAACCACAACACAATCTTTAAGTGCACAAGATGTATTTTCAATAACACTATTTTTTCCATTGTGAAATATGTTTTTTTAATGAACAGGCTGTTCTATTCACTCAGTTCGTTTTGTGAACTATTGGTGTATTTACTGCTGTTTGAATACTGCTCTGGGGACACTTGGTGTTTAATAGCGTATTCACAGGCATTTCTAGTGAAGCACATCATGAGCAAAGTACAAAAAGCTCAAAATGTGGGTGTAAATAAATAGTAAGTGCTTGTGCAGATCAGATCAACGCTGCACACAAACAAGTTGTACTTCCAACTGAAGTTGTTTTTGCTTCTCCTGCTGTGCCAGTATCCACTGGCATTCTCTACAGCTGAAACACTCGGTGACCGGGTGTTCACCCTGTTAGAAAGTTGTTGAGTTTTGATCACTTGCAGTAATTTTAGTTAAGTTGGTAGAGAAAGTATTTTCATGTTCTCCCTAATCTGGTCTATTTGCATTTACTTAGTACCAGCACTGGCATTATTATGATCCTGCAATTAAATACTTTCAAAGATTTCAGTTTCCTATTTTTGTTATGTTTTTGTTGAGGTTTGTTATTAATGACATTAGTCCATGAACAGGCTTCCTGGGGGTTGAACAGAGGTACAGAGGAAGTACAAAATGAGGTTTATGAAGAAGGTAATGCTTCCTCGGAGGGCATTTGTCGAGTGACTCAGTCATGTTGTAAAATCTGGGCCAGTGTTTTCACTTAACATTTTAGACCAGTGTAATTTGGCTTGGCATCAAAACAATCTAATTCCATCCATTCTAAGTTATTCATTCCTGCCCTTCCTGTTTGTGTCATTGCATATTTTGCCTGGCATATATTGATCAGGGCTAAAGCAGAAAGCCTGGCTATATTAGAATAGTTTCTGCCTAAGACATCAGAATCAAATGTCTAACCTATATATGTGTTAGAAGAGCATCAATTGATCTTCACATGTACACAAATTTTCTATATAGGTTGTTATTTTAAAAAGCTAAATTAATTCATTATTGGGGTGTGGAGTGCAGCAAAGAGATCAGTGAAAGCTTTCCAAACACCCGATGTGTTTTATTAAGAGTACTAACCGTTATGGTATTTTCTCTTAGAATAAAAGATTTTCATTTTTCTTTTCGTAGGTTTTCACTGCTTCTTCTTAACCTGGGAGAATATTACTTTGAACAGCACACAGCTAATCATATTACAAATAAAGATTGCAAAGATGAAAGGTACAAAACTCTTACATACCTTAATTTATTGGAGTCATTCTAGGCTCATGAATCTTGAACACATGCACAACTTTATTTTTTGTATTGTTCCTTTTAGAAAATTCAGAGGCTCCCTAAAAATCTGTTCAAAGTCGATTATTTTTGAACCAGATGACAATATCCAGCCCATTATCAAGGTAAGCAGTGCAAACTTAAATTTCTTGGTAACTAAAGATTCTCTTTTAAAAGCTTTTAAGAAAAACTGTGTATTTTTATAACTTGCTGCAGATACCGTTGAGGGATTGCATTAGTATAAAAGCCCCAGAAGATAATGAAGCAAATAACCCTTTCACACGGTAGGTAAATTTGGGAGATTGTATGTGTTTAACTAACTTTAAAGCCCAAATGCCCATCATTTCAAATATCTTATTTACGTTTTAGGAATACATCTGGAGGGATTTCTGTTGTATGTAGCCAGGTAAGACCTGCATATAATAGATTCTTGATGTATAAATGGGTGAGGTTACATAAATGAGCAAGTTTATGTTCCTTAATGGCATTTTTCCTCAAAGCTGTAGACCAAGAGTGGAAAGTTCACTGAAAACAAAACTAATTAGTGTCAAAAACTTAGCATTAATGTGAAACTGTTGATGCTGGAAATTGCAAACTGTTGATGACTTCATTAAGTCATTAATTCAATAAATGGAACTTTTTGCCCAGTGCATTTTATGATGGAGCTTAGGGAAACTTTAGAATTGAATGAAAAAGGAGAATAGACTGTAATAAAATTTGGTTTTAATCATCTTTAGCTTGATCTTGTTATACTGCTTTCATCTACTTTCTGCAGCATGTTGTGGTAATGGCAAAGCCATCTCGGTCCCTGCAGTTCAGCTTTGTGAAAACTCTGGACTGTGCTGTGTGTCTACCAAGTAGTTTTCAGAAGTTGTCCTGAAATATTGTCTTCAAGTTTCAGTCGAGAGTTGTGAGTGTGGATGTATTCATTCTTAGCATTAACCAAGGAGATGCACATTAAATTTTGATAAATTGCAGCTGATAGGTGTTCCAAAGCTGTAAAAGCTTTAAAAAAAAAAAAAGCTCACGTGTTCCTTTCAGGATAGAACAGAGTTGAGGCAGGAAATACTATTTTAAGTATTCATGTATATTTCTAAAGTCTGTCCTTACCAATGCCCAAAATTGATAGCCTTGCTCAGTTACATGCTGCTGCAGTCAAAAACAAACTCAAGCATTTAATATTGTCTATGCCAGAGAAGTTTGTGGTTTGTATTGAAGAAATCAGTATATTTAATTTCATTTTGAAACTACTTCTGTGAAAAATACTGTGTAATCTATTTCTTGAGTTGGCAGATTTTCTTGTGTACTGAGTGATTTTAAAAAAAGTATTTCTAACTGCTCCAGGCAATGCTTCCACTGTACGTCATTACTCTATGTTCTGAAGAACAAGTGATTTTAAGAAACATTTTGCAGGAAAGAGGAACTAAGTTTTAAGGTGGCAAGTGTGGTTAGCACCCCCCACTCCTCCCATTTGTAGCTTGACAGTCATCTTCCTATCTCTGAGGAAATGTTCTGAAATACTTGGGTGGCATCATAAATGCTTGTGTTTTGTATAAAAGGCATATGGACTTCCAAGTGTCAAGTAGTCATGAGTTGTAATTATGACTGTTCATTACATAATTAAAAATACAATTTTTTTAAGTAGAATCTTGGCCTTGTAGGAAACCACACATAGGGAATACTTGGAACACCTTAAACATCTTTGCCTTTTAGACTTGGAAAAAATTATTACATAGCTGGATAAGCAGCTTTTCTTTATGTAACAGACAACTTAGAACTAATGGCTTTAAAATCTGATAAATGTGAATAATAATTTAAGATTATTTCGGTATTTTTTTCTTGAGATAAAATTGGGGGAAATCCTCCAGAATAGCAAATTAATACAGTATGCTTAAGTTTTTGCTCAGCTTACAAGTCAAAAAAACCAAACCATTATGTCTACTTCTTATGTAATGTAGACTACTCAGTATAGTTATCCTGCAGAAGAGGAATTGATGTGAAGCAGCTTTCTCATTCTGATGCTCCCATGGCCTGATTCAGGTCTGTCTATGCTGATGTCAGATGAAAGACAACGAATTACTGTTGGTTTTTAATGTAGCACTTAGAGAAGCATGCTGAGCTTATGGGCTTCTAAGCCTCCCACTTGCTTTCTTCTAGCTGGATGTTTCTTGGAGAGGTCATGTGGTGAAGGCTGGCTGTGGTCAGCTGGTGGGAATGGGACAGGCTGTATGTAGCAGCCAGAAGGATTCTGCATAGAGAGCATCATTCACATCCCTTCTTGCATGTTTAGTCCTTGCCCTTGGTTTGGGGCTGCTGCCATGGAGTGTAGAACAAGGTGTGCTACCTATAGGAAGGAAACTGGGAAAGAACCTGTGATCAACCAAGTCTCTCGGGCCAGGAGTAGAACACAGTAGGTTATGCAGTTGTCACCCCAGGATAGCAGTCCAGTGTGTTTTGTTTAATTCAGAACCAGTCCTGAGCTTAGGCCTGAGATTCAGCAAGTTTGAGCCTTCTCTACAAACAGCAAAATGACAACTTATTTCTGGCTTGTTGCCTTTGAGATGGTGGATAGTAAGGCACAGTGTGCAAATTAGTGTTCTAGCAGTCAGCTCTTTTTATAGGAGTTGTGAGAGTGTTCTGAAGAAGGAGAGTAGTTTTATGTGGGTTTTGGAGAGGAAAGATATTCTCTGAGATTAAGCTAGCACCACAGAAAGTTCAAAAGCATAGTATTGAATGAGGGAAGAAATCTGGTGTTCATTGTGGTTGGAGCTGGAAGCGAAACATTTAGCAGCAGAAGAAAGACATTAATTTGAGAAAGTTTGCACAAGTGTGTGTTGTGAGTTGCCAGTCTGGGGTGATTCCTGTTTGGGCAGAACCTTGAACCACTAAAGGAGGGAGAGGATCTGCCCCACTGAATGTAGCCGTGTGTGTTTGCTTTAGTATTGCAGCTCTTTGAAGGTCATATGATTAGGATAAAAGCCCACTAATCAACTGTATAAGTAAGCCTCTGAACTAAATTGCACTCTTGCCCTCCTTGCAGTTAGCTGATATAAAAGCTCATTGTTTTTCTGCAGTTTATGTGGAGTAGTTAAAGCAGGATATTACAACCCAGTGTTTTGCTTGCCTAAACAGTGTTCTTAGCTTTGTATTTATCAGTACTTCTGAAGAATTTTATTATTTTTAAGGTGTGAATCTGTAATGTCTGTTACTCTTTCAGGTTTTTCTCATTAAAGAAAGAAATGTTATTGCACCCTATAAAACAGTGAGAGTAAGTATGTATTTTTTCACTGCTCTTAGCAAACTGGAGTTTTGTAAGGATTTATGTTCTCATTTCTGAAAGAGTACGATAGTTATCATTTGAGGAATATGATAATGAAGCTTTAAAAAAAAGGTAATTGCATATTGAAAAAACATGTCTGAATTTATCTCTGATGGCTTTCTGTTACTTCTTGGAGGACATGCTGCAGACGTGACTCTTGCCATTTACCTTGATGTGCAGCTCTATGGGCTCAACAGTCAGAGCTATCAGCTGACTGCTCGTGTTCCATGGACGCTACATCCTGGCTAAGTGGATTCTCCTCAGTTCTGCTCAGACCTGAGAGGAGAGATTGCTAATTGATATTTCCCAGCTGAGTGCTTCTCAGTTCAAAGAAATGGCAAAAAATGCTGCTCACAGCAGAAATTGGAGCTTACTCCTAGTTGCTTTCTGCTGATGGGGTTGGTCTGCTCCGATTCTGAGCCTGGAGGCTTCAAGACATACAAGTAAGGGTTCTTTGCTTAAATTGTGAGATTAGTTAAGACACAAACACAAAACTTTTCTTATGCAAAGTTAATTCACATTTTGCCCAAGAATTGAAAAAGATAGAGTTATATTTCTCAATGTATTTAAGTAAGAAACTTCAAGAATGTTGGAGTCCATAAATTTGTATTACTGTAGTGAACAGCAAAGTGGCAAGAGAAGATCTCTGTTCTCTCAACAAGTGTTTTGGATTTGTTTTGCGATTAGATCTGGCTCTAAACTAGGACTTTCCTTCTTTTTATTTTCTTTTTTTTTTTCTTTATTTTGGTAATTCTTCATGTGTTGAACCTATTTTGTCTTCAAGTCCTTCCATGTTTTGCAGCCGTGTGCAAGATTTATTAAGTATCAGACAAATACCTTATCCCATTGCCAACACAATGGAAAAGAAAAGAATCAGAAGGATTGTTTGGAAAGCTTTTCACTTCATTTTCTCCGAAGTTATGATCCATCCACAACTAAAACGTTTCTGACAGTTAACCATCACAATTTACTTTGCTAAAGTGCAGCTATGTTTCTGCATTTTAAAACAAGAAATCTAGTTCCCCTTCAATCTTTTCTGATTTTTTTCTGTTGCTGCTAAATATCTTCTACTTGAATTGTTACCCATTCCGTATGTGTGACTGAGTGCTGGAATTCAGTAATACATTTTATCTTCCATGTCTTTCTTTGATTGTTTCAGATCAATTACAAAATACTGAGCTGTTGTCTTTGAATATGACTGGAGAGGTACAGAGACAACTGCTCACAAACTGTCACATTGTTGGCTGTAAGCAATACTTATAGACCATTCACTAGGATTTCTGAGAGCTGTGTTTTTTCCTGTTGAAGGAAAACTATGCTCTGGGTGAAATGTTGCAAGGCTTATCTAAATTGCTACTGAATTTCATGTCTCCCTATAATCCAGTTCCATTTGCTTTTTGAGGCATTCTTTCCTCTTGCATTGCTGTCAGTTCAGCACAGATCACATACATTACACTGAAGATCATCTAGATTTTCATGTCTTCCTTCCTTCAGTTTAAAATTAATCCAGTTGTATCTGCTGACCAATGTCTTGCTTTAGTCTTGCTGATCACTTGTTTTTTCTAGCCTGAGAAATCACAAAACACTACAGAAACATGTTAATACAGTTTTATGCTACATTCAGGGGTCATGAAAGGATCCAACAACCTTTGCTAAACATGAGTTGTGTGTAAAGTTAGTACCAGTTGATCCATACACATACTTCTAATATACTTAAGTTAAAACCAGGAATGTCTACTATAAAATGACACTTAAGAAAAATGGGAAAACTTAGTAGGGGAAAAATGAGTGTGCCACATATGCTGGGGGATGCGTTAGTGAGGCTTTTGTAAATGCCTTGTCAAAATAGGCTGTGATTGGATTTGGGATCTTTTCAGCTCAAAACTACTTATGTAGATGGCAATGACTCACCTTTTTAGCCTAGTCTTTAAGATTTGATGGGCTGGTGTCTTTCTTCTCTAAGAAATACAGTAGCTGTTTAAAATGTAACATGCCGTTTGCTAGTTCTATATTTGCATGTGTTTAAAATAGGTATTAAAATAGCTGAGATTAAAATAGGCAGAACAGGTACTACTTCTACATTTACTGATGTTTGCACTACATTAACTTATTCACTTCAAAGCTATTGTGCTGCATTGTATTAAAAAACAGACAAAATACTGCACAGAGAGCTTTCCACAGGGAAGATATATTTGTAAAGAAAAAGGATCAGGTTTTACATGTGCTTTTGGAATCTTTGAGGTATGACACAATCTTTAATAGCATAGTTTTAATAACAGGGTTTATTATTTAGGGGTTTATAGTTTAGTTTAGTTTGATTTTTTTTTCCACTGAGTTCTATTTGAAATTCATTCCTAGTAATTGTACTTTTAATTTTAGGGCAGATCAGAACACTTATTCCAACTGGATGTTCCTTGGAAAGTAGGAGATGTTGTGCAAACTCTACATCAGGTATGTGGTTATTTGATATCCCTGCATAGTTCATCACAGCACCTTTTGATATTTAGTGTAGAGTTTTATTTGTTCTTAAGGTGAAAACCTTGGAGTATCTATTTTAAAATGTGGACTTGAACAAGGCATCTAGTTCTGACAGCTGTTGTAAGTGAGTCATATTAGCTTTAGTATGCAGGGTGGTAGTAAGTAAAGTAGTAACATGGCAGGAGCAGTGAACAAATGTGTCCTACTTTAGAAAGAAATACTAATAGATCTTTTAGTATGCCATCACCAAGACTGCTTAAGCCCCTCCTGTTTCTGTTGACTTTTGAGCTGTGTGGGATCTCTGTGCTATTTCACTTAAAGCTCGTTGTTTAGCTTTACAGGGCTTCTTGTCTAGATAAGATGGGAGATCAAGCTGCCATGGTGAGTGTCTGATTATTTCTAATATCCCTGTTTAATAATGGAATTGTGATACCACTGTTTAGTAATTAAGCTCTCATTGCATTTGAGTCAGAGACCATATTAATTTTTCTTTCCTTCCACATTAGATAACTGCTATATTGCAATCACGCTTGGCTAGAACTTCATTTGATAAAAACAGGTACTTTTCTAATCACTTTCTACTGGGAAATCATTATCATCTTGTTAGTTGATTAGTCTACTGCAGTGATAGTTAGATGGCTGGTTGAGTTAGTCTAAGTTCTCTAATTCAGAGAGGTAGCTTCTTCATATTCTGAAGCATCTGGAATAGCGAGTGGGAAATTCTGTGTTGTGAGGATGAATGTGTTACTTTGTCTCCAAAATGTTTCATTTATCTTTGAATTTGTTGCAATTGGGCATCAGTATATACCGAATAAAACTATGGTTTTGGAAAAGTCAACTGGCCTACTGCTCTGAGACTGGAACAGAATGTAGCAGTGTTCCTTTCTGGAGTGCATGTTGAAGTGGAGATCCCAACAAAGAACTTTATTCCTGTGTAAAATAGGCTTAGTGAAGTCCCCATTATGATGTCCCAAGGCTATAAGCTAACTAAAACCTTTCTAAGTAATTTAAGGGTGCCTCTACCAAAGTAAGAACTGGAGGTAAACTTACTCCTTTTCTTCACTTGTAGATTTCAAAGCATTTCTGAAACGCTGCTTATGGAATATAAAGCAGAAATGGTGACACCACTGGTGACTAATCCAGGGCATGTGTGCGTTACTGATGCTAACTTGTACTTCCAGCCTCTTAATGGATATCCTGTAAGTGCCTCATAGCTGGTCTTGAATACAATGTGAGCACGCTGCCCTGCTAGTGGACAGTTTCAATTTTCTGTACTTTTTCTCTAAAATGCACGTAGAGCATATCTCCAAGAAGACTATTTTCAGTTATATTTAGAAGGTCATTAGTTTTCCTTTGATCTCTACTGCCCTGCTGCCTGCAGCGTATCTCTTCCTCTGAGGCTTCATTCTGTGCTAACTTGCTTAAAGTTTACTTCCTACTTACAAAGCACAAAATGTCCTTTCTTCATTCTCTATTAATATTTGAAGATCACTATTTGTAACTTTTCATTTAAGATCAATTTCTCAATCTTAGTCTGATGCTGTTCCAAGTTAGCGAGAGCTTTACATGTGGTTTACTCTGTGAGCTCTCAGCTAGGTTTCTTATTAAGCTGATCATTTCTTTTTCTGAAGGAAAGCTGAGTGCATGTTGCAGATGGATTACTGCTTTGGAACTTGTCATAGAAACAGTAGTGATGGTCTTAGCAGGCCACTGACTTAGCTATGATTCTGTGAAATACCTTTAGTATGGACATGGCAGTAGCACGATCACCAGAAAACTTTAATTCTCAGATTAATTTTTTTTTCCCAATTTGCTTGTCAGCATGTGAGATTGCATCAGCAGGCCTGGTGCTGTTCCAGCTGGGTATGACTGGTCCTGCAGGCTGGTGGAGCACAGTCTGGCCAGGGATGAAGTACCAAGCTAGACCCATCCTCTAATCCCAATGCTGGACTGCCAGTTTCCTCCACAGGGCTGAGGACTGGAGCGTAACTCTGGTGCTCTCATCCGCTGGTACCCTGTGGGGAGAGAAAGGAGTCTGCCTAATTTGAGTGCCCTAAGGACAGGGAAAAGACAAGCAGAAGATTCAGTGGAGTCTGGAGACTCAGACACAGGAAAAATTAAGGGAAAGCTCTGAGTGCTGTGAAAGGAATACTGAGGTAGAGAGATCATGTCTGTGACAAGAGGAAGGAATGTTTGGAGCTGGTACAGGAATGGAAAAGGGAATTGGAGGAAGTGTGTTTGACAAAGGAGGAGGAATTTGGGGAACAGACGTTTTAGCAGGGCGTTTTGCTATAGGTCAAGGGTAATGTTTTTAAACTAGAACAGGCTAGATTAAAACTAGATAGGGGGGGAAAAAAGGGCTTTTTTACCACGGGGATGGTAAAACAGTAGCACAGGTTGTCCAGAGCGGTGATGGATGCTCCATCATTGGAAATATTCAAAGTTAGGTGGGCCCACACTCAGAGTAACCTGGTCTAGTTAAAGATGTCCCTGCTCATTGCAGTGAGGTTGAGCTAGATAGCCTTTAAAGCCTTCCTACCTGAATTATGTTATGATTCTGGCATGCTGGGAGTAAGTCCAGGCAAGGGAAAAGTGTTTCCGTGGGTAACGGTGCCATTCTGATTCCAGCCGCCAGGTGGCACCCTTGGCACAGTTTGCCCAGCAGCCCAATGGCTTCCTTTTAATACAGTTCATTGTGTGCTGCTGCTCTGGTGCATGAGCATTGCTACCGGTGACAGGCTCGGCGATACAACACTGCTGCTTACTTATTCCTGAACTGCTCTGCTACTCAGGCAAAAACCAACAGCAAAGACAGGCTTCCTCTTTCTAACATAACTGCTTAGCATCACTATTGCACTGCTAAAATGACATGGATGGGTATTGTTTTCATATTGCTAGTATCTGTAGTCAAGAAAAACTTCAGATTGTCTGAGGATGGTAAGGTAGAAGAACATAAACTTACTAGAATGTCTCCATCTTTTCTTCTCCCTCCCTCATCCCCCACAGAAACCAGTAGTACAAATAACACTGCAAAATGTGCGTCGTATCTATAAAAGAAGACATGGGCTGATGCCAGTGGTAAGCTCAAGTATTTATTTTATTG
>WAAE01005691.1:0-38075 GCA_013400495.1 Nicator chloris | reverse complement strand
AAAAAAAAAAAAACTCTCCCTTCAGCTCTACAAAGAGATCAGAGAACAGTTCTTTACTCAAACCAGATTTTCGATGCTTCCTTCCGTGCACAGTACATATGGCTTGCATCTATTTTTTCTTTAAAACAGAGCTACATTTCTTCCTGTTAGTAAACATATCAAGGCTTTTAGGAGAAGTAACAGCAAAACTTTTCTTGCTTTTAATGTAGATTGAAAATGGATATCCTAAATAGGAAATAATTTCTCTCACCATATGCATAAGCCGAATGGCTTCTTAAGAGCTAACAGGTAAAAATACTGCCTTACATAAAAATTCATTCATTTTTACACAATTAGCATTTGGGGAGCTCTGTGTCTAGCACAAAAGTACTTAAACAAAACTGAATTTAACTTGACAAGAATACCTGCATTACCTCTTCCCCTCCAAGCTTACTTTCCCACCTTTCTCCTTATTCCACGTTTTTCTTTTATACGCCACCCCTTTCATACTTGCCTTTTTTCTCTAACAAAAAGTCACTGCTGAGTAAAATATAAAACGCTAGCACAGGAATAGATAATTCCTTCCCACTGCCCTATCACCCCTTCCTCTGCCATCCTGAAGGCAATACTGTCACTCGGAAAAGTTGACAGAAATTTAAAGCAAAGCTAACAACTGAAATATTTCAGGTTTTAATGCTTCATGCTTCCAACATAACACAGCACTGTCCACCCGCTCCAGCAACTGGCTCCAATGTATCTAATTTCCCTCCCCACCTTCTCAGCTGGGTATCAAATACAGGAGAGAATTTGACCGTACATTAAGTGGATCGCTAGTCCAGATTGCTAGTAATGCTATTTGTCCATTTTGCACCCAGAGGGTGGTGAAAACAAGCAAAGAATCTGCATAGAAAAATCTGAAAAAACTGATTCAGTAGCTACATCTTGCTAATATTAACGATAAACCCAGCTGGCAGAAACTCAATAGCAAATGACAGCATAACTGAGATGTAGAGAGATAAGAGGATCTGGGGGCAACTTATGCAAATATAGGCAAAAAAAAGCTCTCTGTTGTATGAAAACAGAGCACTGGGGGTGGGGTGGTGCACAGCAAAGAGGAAATCCTAGCTTAATCCCATGAGCTACTCAGCTCTGGATGTGGCACTGACTTCCAGCAGCAGTACAAGTCTGCAGTGGAAGACAAGAAGGGTACTGGGGAAGACAAATCTATAAAAGAGATGTTTATATGCTCTATAAATGAACTTCAAAAACTATAGACACAACAGAAAAATATGCCACAGTGATGGCATCCAGCATTATCTTGATGACAACTGTACAGTGCAATGAGCTTGGAAACGGCCAAAACAACTACAAGCCAGTAATTTTGAACAAAAAGATCTGAGGTACCCACCCAAATCTGACAGACTAGTTATTTGGTACTATTTGGGCTCTGCTAACAGCATGGTAAGAAGAGGCTGTACTGTGGGGCTACAGACAGCAGTCATTTATCTAATCTTAACATTTTAACAGATCTTCATTATCACAGCTTGGCATCAATACTGTACTCTGGAAAGTATTCTACCCTGAAAGCATCTCGCTCTGGTATTTCCACAGTTGCTACTATGCCAATCACAATGACTTTCTGTGAAGCATCCAACTTTCTCAGCAAAAGGCACATGCTAAATAATGACAAGCCAAAAGCTCTCTCATTAACAGCCTCTTACATCCATCCATCCATCCATCCATCCATCCATCCATCCATCCATCCATCCATCCATCCATCCATCCATCCATCCATTCCCCCAAATTAAGAGCATGAAGTGTGCTGTCCCAACCTTTGTCCATACCTTCTTTTCCCATGGTCAAACTGCTCAGACATTACTGCACACAAAAGCATCACAACAGTATCTTTTTTTCATGGGTACCATGCATATCTTGACAGAAACACAAACAAACAAGGCTTCTTCCCTCTCAGAATCAATACACATAAACAAGGCTTGTGTCTTAGCAGGTTTACATGCAACTGTATATCACAGACGTTATCACTGTTGAGATTTTACTTACAGCCTTTAAGTCAGGGGTCTTGTCCATATAATAAGCATTTCTTTCAATCTAGATGACCACTCACAAGTATGTAGGGGCAAGAAGAGCAGCTGAGCTGTATCTACATACCATTTGGAAGGGCCCTGGCTAATCAGCTTGTGCTTTTCTTGAATTAATTTCTAGAAGTATCTGGCCATCTACCCCCAAGGTCTCTAGCAGGAGGCAGAGTGCAAGCAGACCAGTGACAACATGCACTGGAATGTCTCACTGCAAGAAACTGCCCAAATCAGACATAGAAGGATAACTACAGCAGCCCATTGAAACAAAGGCATGACTGGCCAGTAACAGAAAACAGCAGGTCTTATGCTGCTGGCCTTCATTAGCTCTCAGGATCCAATCACATCATTGCTTATAAACTTTTCTCAGTAAGAAGTTGTAACTTAAACAGCAAGAGAGGGGGTAGGCAGTGTTCAAGACAGGACTTCTTTAAAGCCCCTGACAGTTATCCCTCATTAGTAGAGACGAACATTTTTTGGAATCAAAAGGACAAAATTTGAGGCTAAAGGAAGAGCAAGTCTGGTGTCACTACATTCAGAAGGACGTGACTTTGAAGTGTTGCTTCTTTGAAGTACGAGGAGTAATGTCAGAAATATAAGATTCTTATGAATGAAATTAAGCAACAAGGAAAAAAGACAAAATACTCCTAGAATTCCTGAAGCATGCCAATAAGCAAGAAACCACAGCTAGGCTAGGCTACATATACTCCCACTCGACACTGCAATACCTCAACCAACACAAGACATACTGAGAAAGAGTTTTAACTGATACTATCCCATAAACTCCCCCTTCTTTCTCCTCTATGTCCTTTCAATTCCCAGCATGAAGAGAAAAACAAAACAGCAAACTAGAGAATACGATTTCAGTCCATCATATCAGCTGCTAGGACCAGCTTTCCAGGACAACAAATCACCTGGCTATGGATACAGAAAGTTCACATATTATTAAAGTTCACTTTAATGGTGAGAGATAAAAGATCCATCCTTTCTACAGCAAAGTCTCAGTACTGAGGATCCGTCAAACAACGGCACCTCGTTCTGCAAGGCCTCTAGAATTTCCCAGAAAGGCAGTGAGTCAGCTCCAGCTACACCCTTGAAGGACATTAGCAACATCAGCCCACCCCCAGAGCCCAGGGTTCCAGGATTTGCAACAGTGCACACCAAGGCAAAGAGATTATGCTATCAGTGACAGAGCTGGAAGTACACTCCAGCAGCTGCAGTTTGTCAAAACCACACCCAAAACACTCATCATCTTCAAAGATGCAAGAGTCCATGTGGTCGAAAAATCTTCCTCTCTGTTGTGGCAGTCAAAATTTTTGTTGAACTAAGTCCCACACATTTTAGCAAGCTAATAACCAAAAAAAAACCCCTCTCAGTCCAAATGATCAGTGTTTACTCAGTGTGACTCTGTTTACTCAGTGTTTACTCCATTTAAAATCAATGTTTACTTTGTGTGACCTCGTGTCTTTCTCTGACACATACTAGCCTGATATACTGGGTCAATATTAGCTCAGAGCAGCCCACATTAAGTGCCAACCACTCTTGCATCAGTTTTTATCAAGTCAGATGGAGTTGTTGTATCCAAAATCCAAATGCTTTGTTTTATACCTTTCTTGTACAAATTGTTAAAGGCTTTGCACTGTTAAGCATCTGGCAAAAGTTGATTACACACCATTACATCTCTTCTTGCACAGGAGCATAAGCGGGTTCAGGGCAGCTATTAACATATGCCAAGGTAAAACAGCATCATCCAGTAATACCTCCACTTGAAAAAACATCTTAAACATGGAAAAACACAAGGAAAACACATAACTATCTGTTCAATATTATACCTCTTCATTTAACATCTGTGCTGTTATTCTTCCACTAACAAAACTTTCCCACCTTCTTGGGTGAAGACAAAATGTGCAGCCTGCTCCTTTAGAAGAGAAAGTTTTCAGCAATTCTTGTGTTTAACACAGTAAGCACCATCTAGGTGACAGCTAAGGAATGTATATTTGATTTATCCAGGCCAAAGAGTTGCCTCAGAGTATTAAAAAATCCCCAAAGTACTCACATCCCCAGAAATCATTCAAGTAAAAAGAAAATACAGCAGGGTGCCTTAAACTTCTTACGAGGTTGCTCAGAATTTAGTCATTAGACTGGCTTAGAATCTAACATTTTTAATATTTACATCACATATACTGACAGCAACTACCGAAATTACCTGTCCAACAAGGGTAACTACATGCACCTTCTACCCGTGCCTAATGCATTTCAACAGCTTCAAGCAAGCAAGGAGCCACTGTTATGTGACCAGCCAGCAGAGCAGCAGCACAGACAGAGCTGGTCTGCAGGTCAGCAGTGGTGCATCAAAATTTCCTGGAAATAACCCGCTATGGACTAACAAAAACTTATGGACCCCTGCATTTAAATACCACATATGCACATGTATAACTTTCTCCAGACCATTAGAGGTCCACAGTGGAGAGTGAATACCCCGAAACTGTTACAGCCTTCAGTATGGGGAAATCATTAGAATCTGTATTACAATGTTATGGGTACAGATATGCAGCACACACAGTGCAAACGATAAACGTGATTCTGTCTATGCAAGATAGTGAAATATGATTAAATATGTTAACGGATTCCAATGGATTCCACAGAGGTCTTCACCTTACCAGCCTCCCAAAGGTATGCTAACAAGCACAAGCAGCCAAGCATCAAATCCTCACTAGTAACTCATAGTGTCCCACACAGGTCATTATTCCCCTTTTTGCAATGAAAACCAAAGATTGTTCTTCCCCGCTCTCATATCATCCAGGCTGCAGGTGGTGGCTGTGGGAAAAACTTGAAATATAAAAATAAAGAGAATGGGGTTTTCCTTTATTTCCTGGATTTTGATCACTCTCAGCAAGCTGGAAGAGGAAGCACTGTCCTGTCTCTGACACTATCCCAAATACTACAAAATAACCTCTCCAAAAATACTCAAATTTCAGTCTGAAGAAACTGTTTTCATGTTTTGTTCTGAGTATCAGACTAAGTGCTGACCTTTTATTGTGAGGTTGTATTGTTCCTAGAAATGTGACAACACAGAAATCAGAGGATATTCTCTTGCAGCTTTATACCACAGAATACAACACATTTAGACAGATGCACATTTTAGTTAATTATATTGTGTTCATCATCACATTCAAGGAATCTGGTGGTAATAGTTGATGAAGTGTATGTAACACATTTGTTCTATATAATTTCTGTTTATAAAACACACGGCACACATCACTGCTACAAGTTCTACTCAGAAGGCACTCAGCAGCACCAGCCCTGCTCAGAAGTGTTCAGTTCAATCACTTAAGCTTTCACAGAGCTCTTTGTAGTGCCGGTCACCATCGCTGCAGACAACACCTGCCATACTGATGCATCAATAAGATGACCTGTTCAACACGTCACATTCCTACCTGAGATCTTCAGAACAACTTTTCTGCTGACTTAGCTTAAACCAGCCTCCAGGATGGCTGCAGAATGAGAGAGAAAAGCTGCTCGATACCTGGACCTGGGCTTCAAGGAAACACATATTTTATGTTGGGCGTATTTGTGTTAGCTTTTCCCAATTCTTACAGGCAGGACACTTTTGGGACAGGAATTAACAACTTCCCTCTCAGTTTTATCTGGAAAATAGCAATCAATTACTACATCAAAATAAATGAAAATTAAAACATAGCAGCAGGCAGAGTATAGGTGAGGGAAATGACAATTATGAAACAATCTCTCTTTGCACCTTCTAACACACTCTGTCAAACTTTGTGCCAAACTTTGTGGCATCCAGATCACCTGTCAGAGCGTAGACCCTTCACAGTCATGAGAGCAATACTTCAGCATTGCTGACCAGTATACACAAGACTAACCAAAGACTAACAAATCTTGGCAGAACTTTATTTAAGAAATTCACTTTTCTTTAGATCAACATTTGGCATTCAAGTAAACATTTATAAAAAGATAAACTGTTTTCTTTGGGTATGCACATTATCAGTAAGTGATCACAAAACACCAACAGATACTGTTTGCTTACTGCAAACTTTGCAATAGTAAAATCTGTTTCACGCTCATTTCTAACCAAGTTTGAATGCCTACAGCTTGCAAACATCACCATCATGTGTGTGTCAACGGAGAACTGCAGTGCCAGTAGTGCACAAACACTTACATGATGTGATTCACAGATTTTTCTGTGTTCTGTGTATGTTGGCATATCTTGAGGGCATGCTCAGTCTAGTGTGTTGCCTGTTTTTCATTAAATGGGAAGACCTTTTAAAACAATAAATATAGGTTTTCATCAGAGCCCTGAGGCATCCATTCATCACCTTATCTTGTCCCAAACAGTTTTTGAAGAGATATGTAATAAAAGCATTCTCATTTTGCCAACTGGACAAAGGATTTAGGGATGGTGAATGAACAGAAATAAAATCTAGTTACATACTTTCTACCTTTTATTTAAATGTAGTAGCAATGCCGTCTCTTCCATTCTCTCCATCCTGCAGTGAACAGTCACTTCACTAATTCAGTGCTTGAGATTCTCACTAAAACTAAAATATATAGGTAGCAGAAAAAGAGAAACTTTGATAGATCTCCAAACAACCTGACAAAAACTAGAACTGCTATTTCCATAAATAGGCACAGCTGAAGAGCAGCTCTAGAAAGCTCTAGGAATACAGAAGGTAGTAAATTCTTCTCCAACTACATAAAGCAGTAAGTAAAGCATCAGAGACAGGTGGTGCTGACATCAAGTAAGGTTATGCTGCCAAAGCAGCTGCCCAAGGTAGGCAACCAGGCTGAAAGGTGGAAGGAAAATCATGGACGACAACCTCACAACAAAGGGAACTGAGGAAAGAGTTGTGGTGAAGACAAGGAGCGTGACAAAGCAGATGCTGGCATCAGAAGCGCAGGGCAGTTTTAAATGGGGTCAACTTAAAAAATGGGCAGAAAAATGAGAGAGAATGGAAAAAAAAATGAAATGAGCATATGATAAGACAAAAAAAAAAATTGAGAGAGCAAACGAGGCATAAACAACAGGAACCTAGCAAAGATAAATACTTAGCAAGAAGACCAGAAGATCAGGACAAAAGGGTAACTTGAGAAAACTAAGTGAGGAAGGGAAGAAAACTGAAGAGGAGGTAAATGCAGGAGAAGAAATGGAAATGGCCACTCTTGCCACAGCATACACAAACAGAAATCCAGTTCCAAATTCTGGCAAATGCAGTAACTTATTTTTCCTTGTCTCGCACTTATGCAGCCTTATCACTTTTTCCTGAAGCGGAGCATGATCCTGCACCAGTAACAACTCCTGTCATCTTTCCCAGGGCAACTCTACCAGGAACTCTGCCACCAAGAAGGCAATGCCAGTTGATTTACGCCTGTTTTCTAAATACCACTCTACTTCCATGTTTACCACTACATACTACACCACTCATCACCAGTAGACTTAAAATAATGAGAACCCTGGTGACTCTCATAATACTTGCAAACTGAGGTTTCCTGTTGTGAGAGTCATCAGTTGGGGCCGGACTGAAGATTGCCACCAAACTGCGGGAGAAGTTATTTTTGTTTCAGGTTTGTTTGGCTTTCTTAAGGAAAAAAATTCTACAGGCCACTTCTTATGCATGAGGTTGTTTCAGCAGAATGTCTGGATTTCAGCTCAAGCTGTGATCTCACCATCTCCTCCAACTTAAAAACACTCATACAGACTGTTTTTCTAACTCTCACCATCCTAACCAAAACATGTGACATCACTCTTTCTATAGGTGTAAAAATGCCATCTCTCTTTTCCACACACAGTATTGAATTACTTCATTAATCAGAAGGAAACTCTGAGTTTGAGAAGAAGGGCTAGAAACTGGGGTTCGGTATGTTAAAGAAACAGCATGTTGGTTTGTCATTAAAATGTTGGGGTTTTTTTCCAGACATGGATGTCTGTTGCATGTTTTTCTCTACTTGGTGATTTTCTCTTTGTTTCTCTCTATTCTAGTTCTGCCACCCTATTGTCTTTTCTATTTAGCTTTTGATTTACCACAGATGTCCTTTCCCAAAAAATGCTCACACATTCATTTTTCTTTGTCTTCATTTTAAGCTTATGTTTGTCTTCCCACACCCACTTGATGTCTTTCTCCTAGTTATTTAACACTTATTTTTAGCGTTGTTTTGGCCATCTTACCTTCTATTTATCACAATTTAAAAAATGTATTTCTCCTTTTTTTTTTAATTCAGACGTCATTTCCCTTACCATGTTGGAAAGTCTCCTTGTTTTTTGATCTACCATCTTTCACCACTTCCCATTTTATTTTCTAACATCCCATAGCCCAGTCTTCCCAGTCCAGGACTGAATCATGCCTCCATTAGAGCACAAAGCATAGGCAAGGAAAAATGAACCAAAGCAGGAAGCAAATAAATACAGGCATGACTTAAATTCCAGTGGTCAAAACTGGATTGATGCCCCCACCTGGATGCAGCTGGTGGGAGTCCACTCCCTTTTCTGAAGAAGAGGAGCAGCAACTCCCTGGCTGCAATGGCATCCAAGCTTGTGAACCCTTGCTCCCTTTGCTGTCTTAAGAGCACACAGGACCTACCTCCTGCACCACTCCTATGGCACAGTAGGTCCCTCTCTATTTCTCCTCCCTAGTCCTGGCAGAAGGAACATCTACAGCATTAGCCCTGCTCTGAGCAAGGCCAGTTTGATCTAGGCTGCTGCCTCTGCCAACACCTCCAGTTCTACTATCTGCTGCTTGTTACCACACAGACAACACACCATGGAGGCAAAAGGCCTGGGAGGAGAGAGCAGCAGGAGCTCAGAGCAGTCTTTCATGGGGATGCAGTCAGCACACCACTCTCTGCTTCCCACCCCTCCACTCCCAGGCAGCGGGGAGTGAGAGCCTGAAGAGATCCTCCTTCCTGTACACAGCTAGTGGAAACCACTGCAAACTGTTCTATTGTCCCAACTCTTCCCCTCCTCCTTTTGCAAGGGTGGGTAAGGAAAGGAAAAAGATCTCATTTTTCTGGTGAACTGAAGCTGCATGATACATGGCTTCAGATTAACAGCAAAGTCCTCCAGGAAGCAGGACAACAGGCCTCATGTTCATCAGGGTACCAGCTTAAACATCTACATCCTACAGCCCTCTGTATGCAAAAATCTTCCTAAACAATAGACTATTAGGCGTAAGATACATAATCCTCCCTTTAAAATACTCTGAAAGAATAAAGCAAGTTGATCAGACTCAGATTGCAACTGGTTTGGTCTCCAGCTCTTGCTCCCTACAAAACAAGGCAGCCTCATTTTAACCATAAGAGACAGCTTAATATTTAATACTCATTTTTTTAAGAAAACCTGGCAAGTATAAGAGTTCCTCTTATTTCTCATAAGCAATTAAGGAACACCATTTACAGGCTCTGTAAAGCTGTGCTCAGCGACTGAAAGGCAAGATGGAGGTGATTACAGCCAAGGAAAATCACAATTGCCATTTAAAAATTTAAGGATCCCACCTCATGCTCAAATAGTCCTGGGAAGACCTCAGAAAGCACTTCCAAAGGGCACATGACATGAAGTGCTATGAACTAAACACTGCAAACTTGTTTACACCCTCACTTAAAACCAATGTAAACCAAGAGGAGCCATTCAGAGAAGCAACACCAAGATAAAACTGATCCAAGCCTCTGAAGGAGCACTGCACTGGGGAGACAAGTTTCCCCCTCATCCAGGCTGGCTTATAATCAATGAGTGTCATTGTTCTCACTGCTGACTTGTGACTTCAGTGACTCTTATCTCATGAAGTTTCATGAGCAAAAATTACCCTCTGTATAACAAAGCCTTCCTAGAGCATACTACAACTGATTTAGTTGCTAGGCCAATCCTAGGGTCTGCAAACACCAGTAGCTCCCTATTGGCACCCAAGCTGAGCCTTCCTGTGTTACAGCACAATGGCTCTTACCATACCTTGATATAACAGCACTGCCTGCTTGATTTCAGCTCTCACAGGCTACTGCTTACTAGTTCGTTTTCACGTTTGGAGACCAAGAATCGTCATCATAAAACTAAGAAAATATCATTAAAAATATTTTGTTGCTGACAAATGGAGCTGTAGCTGTGCTGTAACAAATCAGATGGAAATTTAGTTCATGATGCCAGTAAAAATCTCAGTGAAATGGAACAAGAAATTCCTCAAAGATCAGTGGAGCATCATTGTTCCAAAATTTCAGGGCTTATCAGGACCAAATAAAATCTGGAACCTACACAGCAATGGGCTGTTAGACTCTTCATTCCCTACCAAAATGATTCTTTCAAAATGTGGACACAGAGTCCACATATACAACAGTCAAAGACTTCTTTTTCCTGATGCTCTGGTGACTCCTGCAGAACTGCAACAGATGGGCAAAAAAAAAATCAGAAAATGTTTATACTAGTTTCCCTGCTAAATACAAAACTGAAACATCTGGCATTATTTTGGTATTAACTTGCCAGCGTAATTTTAGTGATACCATGAGCTCAAGTGAACATGGCTGGCAAGGTTTTCCAAAATTGAGTGGTTTTATACCACCATCCCCACCAGAGGTACCATTGAGAGTTTTGGGGTGTTGCACACCAAGTAAAATGATGCAATCTGCCTTCTGATTTCAAACATTCAGCTTTGTTTGCATTTGTTTGCACAGTACCATCCACCTGCAGCAAACAGTTTGGTGCAGGTGAGAAGACATCATTTTGTTCAGAAAAAGAGCCTAATAGGCAACAGTCTGGGAAGGTGTCAAAGTGTTCATCATCAAGTCCTCTTTAGTTTTGGTGGGTTTTTTCCCCTCTGTTAAAAAGGAGACAAAAAACTCACCGTGAGTATTTTCAGTGCAATGGCCATTATGAAGTTTGAAATTTGAAGAGAAGGATCAACAGGCTGTTTGCACTGACACAGGTTGTGCTGCAGAGAAGTCACCAATTTCTCTGAAAGCAGAGTTTAGACAAGACAAACTACAATCCCATGGTAAATTCCTGCCAATGCATAAATACTGGACAATCTTCCTTACTCCTCTCATCCTCACAGTCCAGATGTGTGCTCTACACTTCACTGAAAGCAGACCCTATGCCCTTAATCCCACATTTCCATTCTGTGCCACAATGACTCCTAACCTCTTTTATTACCATGTTCCTTTAAAAAATGAAAATTATACACAAGAGACATGACTGAAGTAAATCCTTACATGAAGGAAGACCATTCCTGTATTGTTGTCTATAGTTTTGTGGAACTCAGTTTAAATCAGTCTAATATTATAATATCCCTATCATTTTGGATTCTATCAAAATGCATATAGTCAAATTAGTCAAAAAAATAATCCAGAAAGATCAAGATATCAATAAGAAAAATAGGAAAAAAATAGCAACCACACTTTAAATGAAATATGACTTCTGTGAAACATGTATTTTTCTAGGAACAAACTCTCACCCATCATACCAGAGGAAATCAGCTTAGGCTCATTATGATGGAACATTAAGAACAAAATTTACTTTCCATGCTTATTTAAAAGTTACAAACTTTGAAAAAAAGATTTAATAACTAAATAAACTGATTACTGAAGCCCTCAACTTGTGAGTATTCTATGCAAATACTTAGATTTACGGACCTAAGTAACCCGATTCCTAGTAGTGTGTGTGTTTCAGGATACACAAATTACCTTGAATGTCAGAGTATTTTGGTTAAAGCAGTACAAACCAAAACTCAAAGGATCTACATGACTGTACAATGCACCTGTATCTATGAGTTGAGAATTATTGTAATCAGTGGAAACAGAAACACAGATTTCCTCTAATATCACAAATTTGCTTAGCAAAGAAAGTTAACTAGAGACAGCTAAAATTGTTTTCTACTCAGTAATACAGGATAAATGGGAAAGAGACTGATCCTGGACATTAACTATATTCAGTCATCCAAGTATTACAATTTCTTGCTAGCAGTCTGCTAGAACCATAACAAAGTCAGGTTTTATCGGTATGGAAATGCATAGACCAGGCCTTCAAATATTAAAGAAAATATCTCCTTACAACTCTGATGGTGTGGAGAATAGAAAATATTAAAAGGAAAGAGGAGAGGGAAAGGCGGAGGGGGAGACGGCCTGTGTGTGTATGGAAGGTATGTGGGCTCAATATACAACAGCACTAAATATTTTATCTTTGAACCAAGTTGCTACAAAAGAGTCTTGATTAACATTTCATTACAAAAGATGCACCACTATACTAACGGCCTTAAAAATCTACATTTAAATGGAATTAAAGAAAATGTTATTCAAATGCATCCTCTAGACATTGCCTTTTAAAAGCAGTACGTTAAAGGTTTGATCTATATAGACTTTAAAGAGGTTATACACTGCCTTTGTCACATCACAGTTTAACTGTGTAGTTTCACCTCAGCTTCACACCTATGAACTGGATGAAGACAATACCATTTCTAATATTGTCTTCATCAGAAGATGAAGCAAATTCAGACTTTTTTTTATTATTTGTCTGTTAAAAATTCCTTTTGGTACATATAAATGCTAACATCTAGCCTTTGAGGTGTTACTCGTTTAATCTTTTTTTTTTCACTTATTTCCCCGAAAAACTAGCATATGCTACAGGTTTTAATTTTATTTTACAGAAAACAGCACATGAAAGCATTGCTGGAATATTTATTAGATTCATCTGTTACTGTTTTGTTACATGATCTGCAAAGAAGAAAAAACATACTTATGGTTATACCGAAACAGCACGATTGGTGCACCATGACGGGTGCAATATGGACTGGTAATTCCGTACTGGACCCTACACCACAAATGTGGCTTTACCATATTTCAGTGTGTTAAGTGCTTGCACAAGCAATGCTGTTTGAATTATGTAAGGACTCTGTTATGTATAACCTATAGATTAATAATTCTCACTCCATGCAAAATCCAGCTAAGCTAAGGACAAGCACTGAAGATAAAATTCAACATTTGCTAATCAGTTGTTCAACAGTAAACCACAGCACAGAAGGGACTTGCATGGCAGCCAGCCTCTGTGGGAGGCCAAACTGGGGGCCCACCTTCCCATCTTCCCCCAGTGTTTACACAGGGAACTGGTGAGAGATACTAAGCAAAGGCACTGAGCCACAAGAGAGAAGCCAATACTCTAATAAATGCAGAACACATCACAACCTAAATATGTTAGTGTAAATGTTGAATGACTCCTAATTATTTATAATCAGCAGTCATTAAGAGTCATGCTTTTCCCCCTTGATTCCTTCAGCAGAGAGGAGGCAAGCGTGAAAAATGGGTTAGCAGCCTTTCTGTGGGCCAACTGCTCCTGTTCTCATAGGGACTCAGCCAAAGCCCATTAGGAGGCTACTGACCTCAATCTGCTGTGGATCAGTCCCTGAATACCATAGAAGTCTCTAGATTCCAAAAAGGTTATGCTCCCTCTGGCTTTAAAGGCAGTGGCAGAAGACTTGAGAAGCCTTATGCTACGGTCTCTTTCCCCGAAGATTTTTTAAGTGTCCCATGAGACACAGTCCGAGGTCAAATAGTGCATAACACCCCCTCACACAACCCGCTTACCTCCCGCAGACTTGCAAAGTGGGGGGCACCTTCTGCAGAAACTAAAGGAGGCAAGAGTAATGCAATTATGCAGAAACTCAAAGGAATGCCAGGTGTGCCCAGCATTGACGTGCCGCTGCAGTACACATTTGCACCTGCAGATTGCCTGCTCCCACCCTTTACAGAGAACCTGGCTGCAGAGATGTGCACAGGTGGTCCTCCAAAGGAAATGGTGATCTAACACAAAAAAAGCATTTTTCAAGCATTCTTCAGCATTCAGACAAAAGAATCATTTTACATATCCTACCTCATATCAGACTTCTGTTATCCTCAGTGAAGCCCACTGCTTTTCTGCTGGGAGGGTCTCTTGCACAGAACAAATGCAGCCCATATGTAAAGCCTACTAATTAAAAGAGCTCCTGCCGTCATTGGCCAAATTCTCTCTCCCATCATCCTCACCCAACAAAATAAAACTTCTAACCAAAAGTTCAGTAATGCCAACTGGAATACACATTCCTTGACGGTGTTGAAGACCCTAAAGGAGAAATACTTGACAACCTGTTTGTAATGTTTGCAAAACATTAGAGAGTCACGATGCAACATTTTCTACATAGATCTGGTTGTACAGAGCTGCTGAAAAACACAGTTTGCGTTTCCAGCTACTGTCCACAAACTCATAATCACAATGCTTCTAAAACTCCAGTAATCTGCACTGCAGGACACTTGATGACATAGCAAATAACTCCTTCATTGATGCAGCAGTAGCAGCTCTCAGAAACAACTCTGGCATTTACTCCCTGAGAAGTAAATATTGACTTAACAGCATCTACCAGAGCATATGCAAAAGCCATACGAATTACTGCTTCTGCCAGTGCAGACTCACATGTACAGAATCACACCTGCCACTTTATTCTAAATCATTGAACCATGTAAAACATGACAGAGAAACCTCCTCTTACAACTGCAATGAAAAGAAGCCAAGAGACTCTCTTCCAATTTCATCCAACCCGTAATTCTATTTTTAGATGGGCATTTTACATGCAACATCCCAGTCCTAACAACATACGTAAATATAAATTACTCCAGGGGAGCAGCCTGTGCAACACCCATCAGCATCCAAAGACCACTTGCCACTATGTGGATCCAGGACTTTTAGGTCAGGTTCTTCTCTTTAAGCAATCACTGTTTCAAGGTATTTTTATAGTAAAAGGTTGGATTAGGACAGTTTGGAAAGCTCTACACAACGAAGTTTCCTCCACTCAGCTTAACGGACTTCAGGCAAGGAACAAAAGAGTCTTCTCCAAGAATAGGAAGGAACCCTACCAGTTAGACAGACAGCAAGGAATTAAGGTAACATAAATGATTGATATACAACCCCATGAGGTGACCTGTATCACCTCAGCTCAGTGACCACTGTCATTTTCCAACCCACCTCCCAGTCTCGCACTGCCCTCAACAGACCTGCTCCACTGTAGGTCTTGCTTGTTCTGCCAGGAAAGCGTATCTCTGCTCTGCCTGAGAGGATCTTCATGTTAAATAACTCTGTGGATCACAAATACCCTAATGGGTTTCTTTTTATTTTGAAATGTGTCTTAGGATGTATTGGCCTTGTCACCTAAAGTCTCTCAAGAGTGCTCAGGGCATTCCAACCCTCAAAAAGAACTGTAAAATGCAAATAAATTGCGTTATCAGACTTAGCACCCAATAGCAAAGGTTTATTCCCAAGCTGACCGCAATTCTTGATATAAAATTAGGCCAGTAGGTAATGAAGCCAGATTGCTCCCTACTGGCACAGAATTCTGAGAGCATGACTTCATGCTTCTGCATGAAATAATCCAAACAGAAGAATGAAGTGGTAAATTTGAACATGTATAGCTGCACCCAACATGTGCTCATTTGCAGGTTCCAGAATGAAATGTTCATAAAAGAAAGAGGTCTGCCCCCACAAACAGATATATTCCAGTGCTACCACCATGGCAAAGAGAAGAAGATGCAGTCTGCAGTGCTTAGAGATTCCAACTGTCTCATCTGCCCTAACGGTGACTTAACAATTCTGGTCTCAAAATATGAAACTCAAGAATTTCCGTTCGACAGCAACAGCTATCCAATGGAGTAAGAACAAGGCTTCAAATCCCATCTTAACTGCAGCAGAGCCAGGAGCTGAACGTACAACTACAGATATAAAATACCAGCATATAAACAAGCTGTGATGGCTTGTTTCTTGAAATCCAACAAGGCGGTCTAATAAGGCAGTCGCACATCCTTAATTATGCTGGCTCCAAAACAAGCTTAACTATCGTTTAGGCAATTCTAAGAACATGGCAATTGCAAAATAATGTGTAACTCAACCGTAACTGCTTATCGTGAGTAATGTACATTACATGCTATTTTCAGACGATAGTGAAGTAGAGAGGGGTAGCACGCTGATTTGGCAAAGGTTTCTAACGACTGTCTATTGTTAACCCCAGAAAGGAGAGAAACAGCCATCATCATCACCACCACCACTACCACTCATCTATTTCTGTCATCCCAGAGCTAAAGGGAACATAGGGATACTTATCCTGATATAACGAGTTACAAAATAGTCTTCCCCAGAGGATACAGACAAGCTTATATAACCAGCAGTGAAACTGGGCAACTTTCCAGAAAATTTATCCAACGGCCTGCAGTCTCTCATTTCAAGGTAGCTGGAACAGCTAAATGCTGAATAAAGTCATTTGATCCACATCCCATGTATTTTACAAAAGAATAGAGAACAAGAGTCACCTATTAGTATTTGCTAATTTTTATCTCCTAAAATACTGCAAGGTAAAACGTCTTCCTCCCTTCACCTGCCTTCATGGTCTCTTTTAGTTTAAGACACTCAAAAGCATTTCCAGCACTGAACAAGAAGAAATACACGTTCATGGACATAAGCTAAGTGGTTTTTTTTAAAAACACAGAAATACTGTACCACATTACAAATTTTTTTAAAAAAGGTAAAAAAAATTTTTTATGAAAGTAGTGTAAATTTAAAAGCGGAATCTTCTTGTCCCTTTCTATTGCTCCCTACTTCTCCCTTTCCCTTTCTATTCCATTTCTTGAAGTCTACTGGGATCACTTGACAGCGGTTACATGAGCCAACTTCACAGTCTGTGCTGACCTCTTAAGAGAAAATTTAGACTGGACAGACCTATTTAGAAGGGAACAGTTGAAGGAGACAGGTCACAGTTTGCAACATCTTTATTGTTATTGCACATTTTTATTTTTATGTCTCATTTTTCAGGTTGGAGACTGATTCTGTCTGAAATCCAAAAAAAAGTAAAAGAAAAGTCTATAACCCGAAGGGACACAAAACGAGGAAACAGATTTTCAGTGAGATCATTTTGTACCTCTTCATGGCTCTAGTTAACATCCACCTAACTTCAAAGACTCTTTACATTTTGAAGAATTGACTGTTGCTACGTTCTGAATGCTCTCCTTTTCAACTACAGCTTGATAGCCTGCAATGTACTCACACTGCCCTCTGCAATTCCTCCAGCAGAACCTAGGAAAAACAATTTCACTGCTCTCTTTATTGCTAAACAAAATATAAGCCCAACATAATAAAGGGTTTTACTTAGACTCCTCTAATTTTCTCATTGTTTAGGTATGTTCCACATTAAAATAAGTTCAACCCTGCAACACAGGGGACTTTCACTAGCAGACTGCCAAAGGTTTGTTTTCCACAGCAGCCAAGACTCCTGGAAATCCAGAAGCATCTGTACAAGGCAGTACTGTGTGCAGCCAGACCATGACTGAGACTTTGCAGATATAAGGGATTTTCCTTCATGTCCAAGATTTGTGTCTAAAGGTAACATTTTGCCCCATAATTAACGAAATCTGAAATAATTTTACTAATAGGTGAATCCGAGAAAAATATAAGTTTTTCTGTATCAATTATTCTGCAACTACCTGCAAGATCTTACATTCCTGCAGTTAAAGTATTGGTCCCATGAAAAAAACTATGTTTTCTGTCTAACAATGCTAAAATACTGATTTTTGACAGGTTTTAAGTCCAGCATGACAACCAAAAAATTCACCTGAAATCTGCTTAAATGAGAGCACCACAGAGGAGCACAAAGGTTGCTATTTCTTTCTTTTCTTTTTCTTCTTTTTTCCTTTTTCTTTCCTTCTTTTACTCTTTAAATACCTGGTGAAACTTTTGATATCTTTGCTCAAGGCTCTTACTCACTTATAGACATAATTATTATTTTTTTAGGAATAGACTTATTTTTAGCATCTCCTTGAACCTTGAAGATAAACGTAGCAATAATTACAGTCCCTTGAAACATTTTATAACTTGAGATATTTTGGTATCATTCATACTAAGGTTATTTCTCAGAGGAAAAAAATAATTTCTTGTTGCCAATGAAAATGTATGCAAGGCTTAAATTCTGATTTAAGTTTGACGGCTGAAGAAAAAGGTCTTTGGGAACTTAAACAGCAAAACTAATCTACCTCCCCCTATTCTCTGAACAATCAAAAGAAAGTGTTCAAAGCTGAGAATGGGACTGTTAAAATTATTTCCACTCTTTTGTATGCAACATTATACTCTACTATATCAGCAAGCAAAACTATTTTTGTTTGCTGATATAGTAGAGTATAATGGATATATATAAAGGGAACAGGTATTTTAAGCTCAGGGTGACTGTCAGAAGATACTGATGCACCTTGAATTGAAAATACGAAGTAAAACCCACTAGGTCTATTTTTCTTTGACCAATATCTAGAAAACCTGGCACTGACTTAGACTGAGATGAATGTTGGAAATTAAGTTGGTAGAAATCCCCTGATTTCTAAGTTCAAAAATCCCCTGAGTGATTCCAGATCCATGCTTTTTTTGGCAGGGACACTGTGATCCCGTACCCATCCAGGTGTTTGAAAAGTACCAATGTCCATTCACTCTAACTCTTCAGCCAAATGTCTCTGAAGAATAATTCATCATATGCACCTCCAGAAAAGACGTTTACAATAATGTTCAGAAAGCAGCTTACAAGTCTGGCATTTCTCTAATAAAAATTGTGCTGCTTTCAATTCTGCTGAAAAAATTGTTAGAGGTATGGTTCTTTATGAAGGCCCTGAAAATGCCTGTAAAAACCAGCAGGTTTTATAGCACTTTGTGACTGAATATTTAAATATCGATTAAAATAAAGGATTCCCATGCTGTTCCCGTGGAAGTCAATGGCAGTTGACCTCACGACAGAGGTGAAAGTCATGATCTTATCAAATCTCTGAAACCTGGAGTAGCTCAAACTAGGAGTGATTCTATTGTAACTGCATAGGAACTAAGACACCATTATTCTTCCATTCTTTTTGATCATACAGAAGAGCCTTCAAAAAGAACATTTGTAAAAGAAAGCTTATTTCCAAGATGAGGTCCTGAGATGACTTCATGAGAAGTTATCTCAAGTTTCAGAGATGTGATAATTCAGTGATCAAGGGTGCTGGAAGCCCAGATATCTTACTGAAGGGAACCAAGGAAAAGACTACGGCTTGAATAAGGACTGGAAAGAGACACCTAAGACTGAATAGTTAAAGCCTGGACTATATTAAAGTGAGTTGTGAACTTCAGCGTAAAATTAAATAAAACTCCATCTTACCACCAAGGAACAATATGAAATTAATTACAACTACAAACACACCTCACTGACACCTTTTACAGGGTTAATTTTGTCTCATCCCTGTCTCACTGTGAATCCTGCAAGTCATACTCCCTGTTTTGAGCCCTGACCCCATAAAGGGGTGGATTTCCCTGACTTGCAGGGTGCAGGCAGCTTGGAGCAGCCCGAAGAACCCCAAAAAGGAGTAAGGAAAGAAAGTCCAGGCTCCTCACCAGAGACACCACCTGTAACTCACAGAAGCTTCAACTACAATCAAGTTAAGTGAAACACCTGAGGTAGGGAGAGAATACTAAACCTCCCTCTGACCTCTGGCAGATGCAATCCCCAGCCACCCGGAGATCCTGGCTGGGAGAAACTGAGAATCCCCAGACACTTCCAATGGGAAATCCATAGAGTTGAGAGAGAAACACAACATGCAGCAAGCTCCTCAGTGAGCCCACTCTGCATCACTATGCCGTGCAGTCAGCACTGAAACCATTCCAGGCTTAAGGGCTCATCACAGATGCTGAGCACCCCAGGGAGCCTCCAGCAACTGGCATGGTCTAGTTTCCATCCTCCTTCTCTCCAGCAGAAAAAAAAAAGAAGCAGGAAGACAGTTTATGAGGAGCATTTTATCTGAGTTGAAGTTGGAACGGGCTGTAAACTCCCATGGGACATCTAGGTTTACACACTTCAGATGAAACCATAAATTGAATATTAAACACACATTTTTATCAAATCATATTTCTCCCAGAGAAGGCTGAGGACTGCCTGTTTATTTTTTTAATCTGATTCACTACGTTTACAAGTGGTAGGAAAGCTGGTTATATCAGCCACTCCATCTTTTTAGCTCTATTCGAATGACTTTGATTTTGTTTTTCTAACACTGCTAAGAAAACCATAATGCAAAAAAAGAAATAAAATCTATAATCTGTGAAAAAGCACTCTGAAATCCATCAACCAAGTTGTAGCCATAATTGCTTCCCTGGCTTATCAAAAAAAGGCTCATTTGCATTATCTGTTATCTTTAGATACCCATCCTGGTCTATAAACAGAGTTATCAATCCCGTTCAGAGGCCAGTCCACAAATTGAAGTTTTCTATAGAGGGAATTAGCTATAAACAAGCCTGAGGCAATTTTCTTTGACAGCCAATGGTAAACCATAGGAAGTAACTTCAATAGTGATTTACAGTTCTTCTCTGGTTTCCATCCAACTTTTCCTTCTTGTGCTTCTGTTCCGTCCAAAAAGGAATTTTTCAGATGTTCTAATTTCCCATTCAAGATGCAATCAATCCCAAGTCTAGGTGTGTCTAATCCAATTTTTACGGTATGTTCATGGGCCAGCACCAGAGAAAAAGAATTCTCTTTTTATTTTCTTTCAATTGCCTCTGCTGCAATCACAAGACTTGTCATCTCCTGGTGTGAAATGCACAACAGCAAAAGAGAGAGCGAAGGAGATTTCAGAGAGAGAGAGAGAGAACACCAAACTACTAAAAAAAAGTGGAAAAGAGGGAGATGCATTCTTATGTTTTAAGAATGTTTTATGTCTTCTTATTTTCTATACAAAAATAACACTAACATTTTTTAATAACCCTACATACTGAAAACTTGCATTTAACAGAATAATTAACTCAAACTTGTTAAAGTCTGTGTGGAGTTTTTAAGTCCTCATTCAAATCACAATATACCATTAGAAGCAGGATATTTAGGAAAGGACTCCAGCTTCGCACCACTCATCTTCCCCATCTATACCACAGTGAAGTCAGATTCAAGTCCTGTACTGCTTGCTCATGCACACCACTCCTCTGTAGACAAGTAAACCCTATTGTTCAGCCTCCCACACCACTGAGGGTCAGAGGACTGCTACTCTTTTACAAATGAAAGATCTTTTCTCTTAGCAGCTTAACATACATTTTGGCTAGCTCTGACCTTCTGAAAAAAAACTGAGGATTTAAAATATTTATTTTTCAATCTCTAATTAAAAAATATCTCTAAGGCACTGACGTGCACAGTGGATCTTAACATGCATCCCAGGCACAGAAAAGAAGTAACAAGCAGGGGCATGATTCCTCTCTGGGTAAACTATAGCAAATGAAAGTAAAGCAGCCAAAAACCCAATGTGAGAGAGACCTATATGGATTTAAATCTGTGAGAAAAGCAGCAGCAGAACAGAGAAGAATCACACCAGGAGTTTACCAATTAATAAATAGTCCCTGTGTCAACACAGACCAATAAAAACAGTTTCCTTTTATATTTATGGAAAATATATTTGTATCTCAGACTACAGAGCTTGTACACTTTCTTCTTCCTTTTCTCTATATATGCATTTACCTGTGGGACATATATGTGTGTGTATACATATACATGCAGAGGTTATTTTTCTCCTGACTGAAAGCTACCCTAATGGGTAGGCACTAATGGATTTGAAGCGATAAGGTAAAGGCAGACATGCAAAATGCTCCAGAACTTCTGTTCCTAATCAATCACCAGAGATCAGTGACATCATTCAAGCCTTTGATCAGAGCTCCCCTTTCAAGCTTAAAAAGGGGTATAGATTGACCCACACCAGTGGAGGGATGAAGAAACACCTAGGATACAATTCACAGTGAAATATGAGTAGTCACTGGCATCCCTCTTTCAGAAAACCTATCCCTTCCCACCTTCCTCAAGGAATACAGCATACATTCCAGAGCAACCAAGCACAAACAGATTTATCTCTTTCTCCAATAATTAGAAAACAGCCAGGGAAACAAAACATCACAAAATCCTTTCAGATTTTATTTTTAAAGCCTGCACACACATCCTGAGCAGGTGGTTTATTACATTTGCTTGCATTTTTAAAATCTCCTCAAGTCCATTAATTAAAAAAAAAAAAAGGAAAAGAAAAAAGGGGAAAAAAAAGAAAAAAAAATCTTATTTTTCCAGAATATCTGAGCAGCTTTAAGAAATAAAGGCTGACATCTATTTTTAGAGAAGAAATAATTTTCAGGAGAACCAGCATCACGGCAAGCATTCAATAAATTTAGCACCAGCCTTTGTGCACATCAGGGCATTCAGAGAGTCTGGATCACTAATCCCACTTCAGCTAAAATTGAGCTCCATTGTTTCTCCATTCATCTGAGTTTCCATGGCACTTACTA
Source organism: Nicator chloris (assembly GCA_013400495.1). Taxonomy (NCBI): domain Eukaryota; kingdom Metazoa; phylum Chordata; class Aves; order Passeriformes; family Pycnonotidae; genus Nicator; species Nicator chloris. Next base: position 15,689 of record WAAE01005691.1, on the reverse strand, counting down.
TGACTTAAGTGTTATTTACTTAGTGCAGTTTGTTAAAAACAACAACAACAAAAAAAGTACTTAACATGAGCATCAGATTTGTTTTACTTTCAATAACCTCAAGACGCAGTCAACATTTTACACTCTTGGAGATTTCTTCCATGTAAAAAATCTTCAAGAAAAGCAAAGTTGAACATAGACCTGAAAACACTCACTTCATTGTTTTGGTCTGGTTTTTTCCCCATCTGTATTTCTAAAAATCTAATTGAGCTTCCTGAACTGCAGCAAAAATGTAGTTTATTATCTCCCTCATCAGGTGATCAATGATTTCATTAATAAGACAGATAACAAAACTGTCATATCATCGACACAGTTATGAAAGATGATCCTGGCTTCTTGCTCCATTTTCCAAGGTCTGGGATTCTCTGTGGCAGCTCTGAGTCCATTCAATATTTTCCACAGACAGAGAAAAGTGAAAATCCATTTTGAAACCAATTTCAATTAGGATCCAGAAGCTGTTATCACAGGTGTCGCAGAATGGGCCCGTAAGTGGAAATGTCGCCTATCCATTCTGAAATGAAACCTTATCAGGGGCTACGAAGATGGCTGAGGACAGCCTATCTGTAAATTACTTTTCGTCCTGTGTTAACTCAACCCTAGTTCTGTCATATGGAATTCTTTCCAGCCCCTCGTAATAATCTAATGACTAACCAGGCTCTGTACCAAAACGGCTTTTATTTTGCTCAGGCTTCCCCTGCCGAACAGGGCTGCAAATGCAAATAACTGGAGGTGGCCAGGCGAGCCGACATATTTAGTAATATCATTTAAAGCTCTCATAGTTTATTACAGGGAAGTAACGGGCTTGCATTCTGAAGCCTGTCTCCACCCATTGCATTCCTGGTGATTTTTCAATTGCAAACTCCAAGGCCCAGTTATTTCATTAATTCAGCACCCAAGTAGTGAGGCTTTTCTCTCACATCTTTCAGTCTCCTTTTAGCAAATTATCCCATGACGGAGGATTTATTCAGTCAAAGACCTCGGACTTTGAGAGGCAACAAAAGAATCAAGAGACTTTCTGGTCCACCTGCCTGGCGAATGATGAGGCAGGGTAAAGCCTCCCCTAGAGAAACCAATCAAACCATTGTGTGGCACAGTCAGACCTTTTCAACTGTCAAGCCAGGAGAGCAGGAAAAGAGATGAAAGAACTCAGGATGAAGCTACCATTTACAGAACCATGTGGGAATGGTCTCCGAAGATTTAATAATTGGGATGGAACTCAACTTTCTGAAAACCAAAAGAAAGGCGGGGGCGGGGGGGGAGAAGGAAAGGAAAGAAAAGAAAAGAAAGGAGAAGAGAAGAAAAAGGAGAGAGAAGAAAAAGGAGAGAAAGAAGGAGCAAAAAGTGAGAGACCAGGAGGAGGGGAAAACACTGCTGGTCAGGCCCAGAATGAACTTTTCCACACATAAAATCCTCTGTTCTTTTGTATGAACCCCTACACTGGAAAAGATGAGAAAACCAAGCACAGGACAGGGGCACAGAGACAGGCGTGTGGTCTACAACACTAACTTCAGTTTCAGCAATTTATCATGCCATCTTAGGAAAAACTGCATCATTACAAGCCTGTGGTATTTACCAGAACGAAAAAATCCTCTTAGTTTGGGACATCTGTGTGCATTTTGAAGCTATTGTCTTTGTAGGACTTAGGTTTCCACTTGGCTGCATGTGGAACATGCATGAAAAGTCATACTAAATGAATGGAAAACAGCATATTTTAAGTGGCTGGCATGTGCAAAGGATGGGCTCCTGTATAGCAAGACTCCAGTTGACTGCAGGCACAAGGTGAGGACCTGCTTTTTGATAATCTGACACTTAATGCCTTATAAGCCAAATATTAAAATTATCTGCACAAAACCCAGTGTTTCCCGTATACTTCTCTTTTTCAAAGTCCCTCTGCACACTTGAAATATGCATTTATCAGTAGGTCCAGATCACATTTACAAGCAAATCTTTTTTCTGAATTGCCAGCCTCATGAGCAAAAACAGAATCTGCAAATTAAATTGTGACCATTTGCAATATACATCAAAGGCAAACACTTTTAATGGGAAATAAGATAATAACACCGCAGTAAAAATCCATCTCATCTCCTTTTCGTTGGGATGTCAAAAGAATGCCTCTCCCTCCCTTTTCACTCTCACTCCAAAATAATGAAATATGGCTTGGAAAGCATACAGAAAATGTAGTTTTAATAAGCCACCTTCTTTACATAATCAGACTATAGCTCACTTAGCTCACTTCTCCCACTTATTGCCATATGTATTTAGTAATAACTTCTACATAAGCAGAAGCTGAAGTTTTGATTCCTCTGCAAAAGAAGAAAAAAAACAAAGGGGGGGGGAAGTAAATAGAAACATACAGACCAGAGATATAATCAAATGCAACACTGATTCCTGATTATTTCCTTTTAACTGGAGACAGATATGAAATAGAAAACATCTATTTCATATCAGAAGATAGAAAAGACGAATGCCATTTGAAAACCTGGTAAGTAATTTAATTACTTCAACTGCCTTAATTTACACAGTTCAGATGATAAAGCCAAATACTGCGCCTGCTACAAGGGTTGCCTAGCTTTAAGTCAATTAGAAGGAGTTTTAAAAATTCTTTTTTATTTACTTTAAGAAGATGATTTGCTCTGCATAGCTCCTTCACTTGCAGATCTTCTTTTTTGGGACCCAAGATCCAGAAGTTTTCTGCCTTAATTTCTCAAGTGCCCTTCCAATCCTCCCATGCAGCCTGGCAGCCATGTTTGTTGACACCCACTTCCAGCAGCTGGGAGGAAGATGCCATCACGTGGAGCAGCAGTGCTGCTGCCATACAGCCTCCCCACTTCAGTGGCACGGGCTGGCACAGCAGCGCAAGGTCTTTAGGAGGCCCACTCTCTTTCAGGATATCTTCCTGAGACCAGCACGTGGTGGCACTGAGTTAGCCTTTTCTGGACGGCTAACAGCATCACTGAAGTTTCAGCTGCCAGCAGCCTTTTTTCTTCTAAAAATCAAACCTTTTGGCTGCTTCCTCCTCACCAGTACTGTGGGCTGTAATGGCTGAATTTTTTGAGTTCTGACTGACACTAGACTCCTCCAAAACACAAGATACAGAGCATACTGCAGAAACGTAGTTTCAAGCCTTTTACTATTATCACTTCTATGTCAAAACCCAGGTACAATTTTAATATGGCTCATTGTGTGTTTTAGGGTTGAGTCATTTTTTTGTTCATTTTTCATGGAAAAAAACTCCCCAGTGTAAAATTTCCTAAATTTAACCTCCACCTTGAACAGGTGGCAAGCTTCTGCTGCTAACTAATGTTTTCTCCTGATTCCACCTCGTGTTATCCAGCAGGATGTTAAGTCATTACTTACTGATTACAGTGATTGCAGGGATAAGCCACTCAATCATCTCTTTCTGGAACTTGCAAAGGGATGCAGGAGGATTGACATTTAATATCCCTTATGCCATTAACCACTGCAGGGATGGGAGAGAAGGGGGAAAAAATTGAGGGAAATCTAAGCAGAATTAATGAAGCAATACTGTATTGCATTTGCAGATCACTGGGTTTAGAGTGGGCTAACTGTAGGGCTGGCTCACTGAGGAACAACACTAGAAAATATTATCAGGCAGAATGAGTTATTACAGTCTTACAGTATCAAGTTATAATCCATAACCTGATGACTGAAATTTTATTAGTAAGCATAAAGGACCACGGGTGCATTACTCCAAAAGAACATGTATTTAATCAGATACTCACATCAGATTACAATAAACCAAGATATGCAGTTCCCATTTAATTACAACCTACAATACTTTCATTTCCAATACTTCCAAGCATCAGGGTAGCCTATTCTCCCCCAGGAAAAGCACTTTCTTTTAAGTGTATCCTCTTACAACCTGGCCGCAAATATTACAAGAGAAGAGGACAAAAAAATCTTACAAGATTCTGGGCTACCATATGTGTCCAGTCTACCCTTAACTTTCATGTTGCTCTGTACCACTTACAGATAGGGACTACCTGCAGTATTTGTCTTGCTGAAAAAGAAATTTGTCACAAAAACATGTACACTGAAGTTATCATTTCCAGAATCTAAAACTACAGGATGTTTTTTTCCTCACTGACCTGAAAATGAGAAGTGAAGAGGGCCCCTCCATCCCCTTTGATTTCAGGGGAAGAGGATGGCATCTCATGATTACTTTGTACAATCAGGCTCATATAATCAATTCAGGGCTCAATTTACAAGTCACTAAAACAGTACAGGCAATGGTTCTTGGTACCTAACAACCTCTTTTGAACCCTGACCTCTCAACAGGACCCTGAGCACACCAGTCCAACGAGGGGGCCAAGAATGGGTACTATGATTAACACCTATTTTATGGTGAGGCTTGAAAGCAAGCAGCAGGACAAGCAACCAACTGAAAGTTTAAACAGGAAATGTGATTCTTATGGAGTTGCAGACTGCTGAATACTTCCTTCAATCAACCCTGAAAGTACTAGGAAGAAGGAAAAAAAAAAAAAGAAACCTAGATTAAGCTGGTTCTTCTTCTGAAAGAATCAAAGTGGATATATGAACTTCCTCTCATTTATTCATCTATCAAGCTTGGTTTTAAGTTACATCATCATTAAGATAATAATTTCTGCTTTGTATCACTTTAAAGTATGTTCTCAGTAAGTATCTGATTCTGATAAAGGTAGTCAAGTCCACAACCGACATACGTTTATAATTAGCTTTTTTTTAAGGCAGAGTAATAGGTTAATAAGAAATATCAGATTACACTGGAACAAGCTCATGGGTCAAAAACTAGACAAAACATATCGAACAGAAAATAAGTGCTTGCCTGTCAGACACTGAAGGATTTCCTATACAATAACTGCATTGTTTTAATGCAACATTAAAAACATCAGTTTTGAGCCAAAATGTCCAAAAGAGGAAAGCATTCAAGTTACCAACAAAATTCACAAGCCAAACAGCAAATAAATCAGGTTTGAATACAGCATCACGATTTTCTAATGTTCTCCAAACAATGCTGTGAAGTGCAGTCTTGCCTTGTACAAATATCAGTTCAGTCCTTACAGAAATTCCCTCTATTTTTCTGAAATTAAGGCAAAATAAAAAAATTTTATCTATAGTACAGATTAAGTAAAAAAAAACAAACAGCACTGGGCTGCGTTAAGTTAGTATGGGCTTTTTTAAACAATGCCGCTAAGGAAGCACCCTAACAACAAATCCAATTCACCTACAAAACGGAACGCAGAGTCAAAGCAGCCAGACTGGCAAAGCATTAACACCACTGCCTAATTGTAATCATGCAAATACCCACATTATCAGGGCAAACAGAACTAGTCCCATGGCTAAAGCAAGGCATTTGCTTAAGTTCACCAGACTAGATTTCATGACTTTACTGCGATGCTTGGGAAGACTGGCAACTCCTGGTGCCAGGGCAGCAGGAGTGCACTGCACCAGTGCAGGCAGCACATGTGCGCAGGCAGCACATGTGCACAGCCAGGGCATGGCAGCAAGCAGTTTTCTGCTGCAGCACTGCAGCACTCAGCCTGACATACGGACTTGGCATGCTGCTGGTCTCAGACAGCTTATCCTTCAGGCTGTGAGGCACAGGGGCCAAGGAGCAGCATGGAGGAGCAGTCGAGAACAAGCCTTCACACAGGCATTTACCACAATGCAGCAAGACAAGTCACTGGGCAGACTCCTGCAACATTTCCAGCATTCGCCTGATGATTTCTTTCTAACCCTGAAATTACTTGAAATTACAGGAGGTACTGTATTATCCACCAGAGGTCTAGCAAGGCAGGTTTTGAGACAACGCCAAAGGCTCTCCAGTGGGAGCACAGAATTAATGTTATTATCAATGGATACCACCTGTAAGAAAGCCATTCTTTGCACAACTTGCTAGAAACCTGTGTGCGTGCAGCAACCTTCAGAACGACCCAAATCCATGCTCTGACATGGTAAGGAACAGGGTGCTTTATTTCCAGAAATGTGGCACAAACGTGCATATGAGAAGACAAGACCCAACAACACAGCCTCTGTGTTAGTGAGGTGGTCCAGGGCACTGGCCTCTACTCCAGTGTAGTATCAGTGGCACAGCCATGACATAAACATCATTTATTTGTTGCTGTTATTAGCTTGCTAAAGCAGATCAGCCTGAGGTTATCAAATCCCACCATACACAAAACTAAGCTTACTTAATGCACTAGAACAAACTTTTTTTATTCCTACAGCCTTTTGTGAATTACCATCTCCATTAGCAGTTTTCTTCAGCAGTTTTTGTCCCTCTAGATATTAGCCTACCAGTAAATATTGCAGTCAAACAAAGGATGAAAAGGAACAACTTGCAAAGGAATGCATCCTAGTAAACTGCACGCAGTTTGTTTGAGACACACAAAATGAAGAAAAAAACCAAAAGCTTGCAAAAATGAATTCAAAACAAAACAAAAGTGGTTCTGCTGGGAATTAAAGTGCACTAAAGATTTTTCTTACAACATTTCCTTATTACACTGTAGTTATTACAAATTATGATTTCTTTTTTTAAATTTTTTGATCACACGTATTTTAAAATAAGTATTAATTTACTCTAGTCCATGTTTTGTCCTGGAGCAAATTTTAATGGCTTGATTTTAAATCCTGAAACTTAGGGGTTTATAATGGAAATGCTGGCATGTCCGTATCTAACACATTGCAAGCATCTCTGCAATACAGAGTCTGTACTCAGATGAGTACAGCAGATATCTCTATGGCATTAAGTAATGACAGGAACTCAGCAGAAGTGGCCAACGTGTAAACTGTGGCCCATGCCTACTCAGTGCTTGGGACTACAGTGCAGCTGGTACTTTCCAAAGGGCACCCTAAGTCTGAGCCTCAGAACTTCTATTGCATTGTTCAGGTTAACATGTGAGCTCTCCTTCCAGGTCACCTTTCCCACTTTCTTTCCCTAGCATCTAGATTTACACCAGACTCTTCAATACACAATCTGCACAACATATGATTTAAAAGTCTTCCACACTCAATAGCCATAATAACATAGATCCTGCTCCTGGGTGTGTCACTTACTTCTGGGAGCCGTTGAAATAATGGCATTTTCTTTGTTTCTTCATGACTGTATGCTTTGCATAAAAGCTATAACTAGCAGCTTTCCATCTGTTCATGATCCAAGTTCTGACTCTTTCAGAAGACAGCAGAGCTACTGAGAAAATACTAGCATGTACATCACACCTCAGACAGGTATCAATAAAACTTTACTCAGCAAACTTTGTTAATTCATGAGTTGTCCAGAAGGACAGAAGCACTCATAATTAGACATGATTATGAGGTGACATTGGTATGATAGGCAGATGTTGCTCTGCAATGACATCAGTCTTCTGAGAAGAATAGCACGGATCATTCTGTCCTTTTGTCATTTTTAAGGGTACCTTACCTTGTTTAACAGAGCATTCAAATGCAGATCACAACATTTAACATTACCACAGCCCTTTGCAAAAAAAGAGGCACTTAATCGACAAAAGCTGCATGTTTTGTAGGAGTGGTGTCTTATAGCAACTGATGATGTTCCTGCAGTAATACACATTGCAGCATTAAAGAACAAAAGATCCAAATGCGATGCAAGCTCTAGCTTTCATGCAAATTGTCCCTGTAACCAAAATTTATTATCATGACAATCACATCCTCAAGAAGCAAAACTTCTAAAACACTGCAAGAGTAAAACTTACATTTAAGTTCTTAAAGTTTTAGTACTAGTATTTGTTTTGGTGCATCCTCCACAAAGTTTCCGGACTAAGAGCAAATTTTTCATATTAAAGAATGAATCGAATTTTTTATCCCGTTGAAGCCCAGCTCTGCATCTCTGGAAAGCCATTCTGTCTCTGTTATGCATGAAGGTAGATTAGAAACCCGAACCTTGGAGATCCTGGTGACCTCCTTAAATACAAAGGCTAACAGGGTAAACACTTACCCACTGAAAACAAAGTTAATTGTCATTAAGAAAAGGAAGCCTTGGGCCCCAGGATGTGTACTACATTAGCATCTCCTTCCATTAGGAGGAGATAATTCCAGTCACACAACTTTGTAGTAATTCATTAGAGTTTAACTCTTTCCAGCTCTTGGGAGTTTGACAACCCTGCCATGCAGTAATACTCCCCATACGTGAAGCACGTAATTAAGAATAAATACTACCATTAAAGAAAGAAAATTACTTCACCACACGGTAGATCAGTGTCAGAATTAGGTAAAAACACCTTGAAGGCTTTCATTTTAGCCCTCTAAACCTAAATGTTTACCAATAATATTCAAGCTAGCCCAAACAGTCAGAGATGAATGTTTGCATACAAACCCCTGACACATGAAAGAATATGCATATGTGTTTAACTGTGCATCTGTTTGAAAAGTTGGGCCAATGTGGAAAATCCTATTATCGATTAAAAAAAAAAATACAATGGGGACTTCTTCAGCTAATGTGAACCACTGTAATTCTATTGACAGCAATGGATCTGTGCTGACTTACACCAGCTGAGGATCTAATTTCATATGCCTTAGAAAACTGATGCAACCTTTTCCATAACAGCTCAAGAGTTTTTATACTCTCATGGGGATCAATTCCATCCAGTAGGTCAGCAGGTGTTGAGTTTGCTTTGGATCTGAAGTCTAGTCACACAGAAAGAGACTGGGACATGTGCCATCTAATTTTTACTAACCCATGGACATTCCCCTGTAGTATGGCTGTAGCATTAATGTATTTTTCTCCTGCAGTCTAGTGGGACATAACCTGTTTCTTTGAGAAAGCAGAAACCTTTATTCAGGATATCAAAGTGAGAACCTGACCTGGACCACAAGCCCAGATAAGTGAACATGATGAAAGCAGAAAGTGTGAACAGGAAATGTTTTGCCAGAAAATACACCAGGACCGCAAAGAGGCATTTTCTGGTTTTAGCTATTACTAAATTGATTTGTGAAAAAACAGCAGTTAGTCTGCACCTATCCAAAATCCATAGGTCTAAACTCTGCCCACACCATTTCAAGCAATTTTCTTTCCTAATGCAACAGGAGCTTTGCATTAGTAGGAACCAATACACTCAGCCCTCTTACAACAAACAATGAAAAGGTCTAGGGCTGGGATTAGCGCTCACTCTTCTGAGAGGCAGGGAATATGTAAAATTGTCAACCGAGATATACTCTCTGGGGAGAATTAAGCAAACTACTCGAGTTTTGCAAATCTACAAGCTGTACATTCACAACTTTGATATGAAGCCACCAGAGGATACGCGCTTAGCTTGGTATTTTGTTCCGGGCATTAAGGAACTTTGGGGAGGTGGGACAGCCCTTTGTGAGAAGGAAGTTTATTTGTAAAAGAAAAGAAAAAAAAACCTTTGCCATTAATTTTGACAGACCTACTTCTGTCTCTACAGTAATAACTAATTACCTAACAAGCGTAAGACATTTCAATGACCAAATGCAAAGCACTTGCAAGCCCTGCCAGGCTAATCAAGACAATTTCCAAAACACCCAAACCAGGAACTTCCTATAATAAATAACTTAGCACATTTACATCTCAAATTAAAACATCTGGAAGAAAGAGACTGTGCCTGATGCCAAAACAGGCTTTATTGTATCCTACCACTTTCCACCACCACCACCCCTCCTCCATTCGTTTTCTTTAACCTTTCTGAAGAACAAACACTGATCCAGGTGCAAATGCTCAATTCACAAGGAATGCAGTGAACATAAAATTACTTTAGGTTTGGCTGCTAGTAAATCCCTGCTGTTACTCACCATTGGAAGTTGTGCTGGAGGCAACAGCTTTCTCACTGACATCTGTTCGACTGGAGCATTTCACGATGGAATTCTCCACTTTTTTCTTCTCAGTTGTGGTAGAGCTATGGGACTGCGCCTCCATGATGACTTCTCATTACTTCAGCTCTCCTTGCACTAATACCTGAATGAAACAAGAGAGTCACAAACTCTAAAGATTGTTTGAAAGCTTAGCCTAAATATTCTCACCCCTCTCACCTGAAGAAGAGCTTGGAGCACAATTGAATTAGCAGTTCACAGTTCTGTAAGCTCATCAAATCATGTTTGCATGCATGAATTCCTAAGGAATTTAAAGAAATACTAACACCAAAATCAGGCATGTTTGCCTTTAAAGAGAATCAGCATCACAAACCACTATGCTGTTTGATGGGTAGGTCCATTTTTTTCAGCTCTGTGGGGTTTTAATGGATCCAAGGGAAAAAAAGGCCAGAATTTTTTTCTTATGCCCAGAGCACTTTGGAACAAGGCAAAAAAAAAAAAAAAAAAATCAAGACAGACCTTCATGTTGACTCTGGAAGCCAAGTATTTAAATTTCAACATTGATGGTGCTGGAACACAATGTAGCAGGAATTATCCTATCTCTACACCTTGCTGCTCATGTAAACATCCCTAACTTTGTTCAGAAATCTAACTCAAACAAAATTGTATTGGCAAAACACCCCAAAAACCACAGGGAAAGACAAATATTATTGCTGGTGGCAGATAATGAGATCACTTTCTTTTGCATGAAAACGCTGGAAATAGACAGGTCTGCAGAGGTGCATATCTGGTTATTTTGCCTTTCCTGGATGTTCTCAGTGTCATCTCCAGTGATACACTCATTTTATACCTCACCAATAATTTCTCCCTATTCTCAGGTATTTTACATTCCTGGTGGAAACACAAGAAGCCCAAAAACTTCCAAAAGAGTATTGCTGCTTGTGTAGCAGTGCAGGCACACCAGGCCCCAGGACTGCAAGGATCTTAGGCTGTGAAGGACACAAACGTCAGGCACTAGCCTGCAGCTTAACTTGATGCACACCTATCTGTACAAGTAAGCTTTACACAAACCATCAATATTCAGCATACATCATGCTTAGAACCAAATACTTTGCTACTTTTGTAGTTTAAACGTGAATCTATGCAACAACAACAAAAAATAATAATTCATTTTCTGCTCTGAGCAACACTGCTTGGTAGTCAAATGGGTCTAAAATGGAAGGAAGCCACACTCTTCTAGGACACCATTTAAATAAAATTTTAAAAAGGCTTCAAAGGCCACAGAGTATAATGAAGAGTAATTATATTAGCAACCTGTTTCCCAAAAACTGACAGTCAAAAAAAAAAAAAAAAAAAAAAGAAGAAACAACACCAAAAAAAAAGGCTACAAAGCCAATTCATCACAAACATAGCTGTCTAGTAAACCTTCCCCTTCCCACCTTGCTAGTAGGAGTTGTTTTTAGTAGTACAATAAAATACTCCAAAGCCTCATTGTTATACAGTAGGGATCAAAGTAGAGCCTAATCACTAAATGAATCATTACTTAGCTAGGCAGCACAGCCAAGGAACTGAACTAGATATCAGAGACTCTGCCACTGACCTACTGTCTAAGCTTTGGCAAGGTATTTTTCTTCCCTTGAGTTTCTTGCTTGCTAAAAACAGGAGTAACAAAGCTCTGCCTGCCACAGAAGAGGACTTCTAAGGCTACCCTCAAGATCTACTATTGTGATCTGTGAAACAACTTCCTACCGGAACACTAAGGGGAATGTCAGGTGTCTTCAGAGAGTAAGAGAGATCTAAAAATACTCAACTGGCAACAGCCCTGATCTTTACCCAGCAATGCACAAGTCTCCTTGAGGAGAGATCTCACATGAGCTTTGTAAACAGCACCTTTCCAAATTTCTCATGTCTTCTCCCTCTTTCCCTTTGCACACCTCATGCAAGGACATCCCCAGTTTGGTTTGTTAGCTTGAATATCCTGCTTTTCAGTCTCTCACATTAGTAAAGAGGGGGGAGGCTGGCACTGCTGCCAAGCTGTTCACCCCACACCGAGAGGAACCTGTTTGTTTTCTCTATACAGCCCTGGCCACATAAACACCAAAACCTGCCTCTACACAGCCTCCAACCAATGCATGAGTGCATCCTTCAATGTACCCTCCTATCCTCTGACTAACCACCTTTATTTAACAGTCTCTCAAATCAGTGATTTTCTACGCATCTCTGAAGGAACTAAAGAAGCTACACATCTTCAGTTGTGGCTATTTTTCTTCCATTACCTTCTGAGGGCCAAGGCTGCTATTGAGGTGGCATCTTCATTTACATCAAAGAGTATGACTTTGAAAACTTGCAAGACAAAGCTGCAGAACTCGTCCCCCTTTTTGTTTGGTCCTTGGTTCACAAACATGTTGATTTTGACTCCAAGTCATGAAAGGAAGCAATTATACTCCCTATTCAACTAGAAAGGAAGAAGCCACATATTCTGCCTCCACAAGGCCAGTGGAGCGGCATGAAACATTTGGGAAGAGGTCATGAAAATTATGACAGGTATCTAAAGTGGTTCCATAGCCTCCTGCCACACAGATGTCTATGCAGGCACGTGCAAGGAGCCTTCACTTATCACCACCTCCACACTTATCTCCACCTCCTTCCCCTCCCCATCATGGCAGGACCTCCACTACAAACTGATCCTATCACTTCTCAGAAAAGGAAGGTAATGCAGGTAGTTTAAGGAGTTACCATGTCCTTAATCTCATAAAAAGCATCTTTGGGTCATCTGCAATTCAAAAGCAACAAGTGGCTGGTCAGACTGACATCATCCATTTTCTTGGCTACTGTATTTCTTTCCCAAACACCCTGCCAGTGAGATTTTTCTGGTGCTTTTGGTGAGTCATTTTCTTTACTAGAATAAAGAATAGCAGACATAAGTCCATATTCTTCATCACTCTCTATCACTTCTCTGTTTTATACTATCTGGTGTGGACCACAGTACAGTACAGAGTCCTAAAGCAGCACTTGAATTTTTGTACAGAAAATTGCAGAACTGGCCAAGCCCTAATATAAACATCTGCTCTTGGTACCTGTTCTGGTTCATGTCTACTTAGCTTACATTCAGAAGGCTGCTTTTATTCATCTCAGCATGAAAGAGGGAACACCACTAAAGTAAACTTTCTTACTCAGCTATACACCCTGCACCACAAGCCGGTAGTCCTGGTGCTGCAGGCCTTTCCTCCTGTGCCTTCCTTCCTCTGCTCCCAACCCACACATATGTGGCACAAACACTTGCAAGAATTCCTGCAGATCCAGCAAATCCCCAGCGGTGCATCAATGGTGGTACGAATGGTTGGGGAGGTACGGAAGCCCAGAAGATGTGGCAGGACTAATAATTAGAAGGATGTGGTTTGCTATGTTTTGCCAACCATGCCCCTCAGGGAAGCAGTCATCAGGAGATCAGTATGGCACCCCAAAAATCTTTTTTTTTTTCAAGAAGACTACCTTAAGACTAAGTTGAAAACACAAGCCACACACACGTCTTCTAGAATCATTCTCCTTAAATTTGGCTGATTTTTTTATTTTACTGAAATGTGGGAGCTGCAGCTCACCAAAAAAAAAGTACAAGGTTATGTAAAGATTTCTTTCCACTGGCTCTTAACAACTCTCAAAAAGCATTCTAAAAATCAGCCAGCCTGATATCGTCTCCACATTAAAATACAAAGTAGCTTATATTAGGACGTATGTGTCTGTCTCTCTCCAGCATGTGGGTCAGTGACTTTCCTGTTCCCACACCCAGGCCTCAGACAATCCGTATCTATTCCCAGCAAGGAGTCCCACTTTCAAAAAACCTGAAAGCTAGTTTCATCCGCTATCCAGCATCTCCATGTGCATATGAATGGCAAGGAAATGCTATAACAGTATATGGGCAAAAGCCTGAACTTCCATAGGTAAATAGAGGGATAAACATTCCTTCCTGAAAGCAAACATTCATGGCTTTTTCCCATTCAACCATGCTTGAACCTTTTGTAATATCCCTGAAGCCTGAACCCACTTCACAATTAATTCCAGATCCCCGTTTTAAACCTAAGCCCTCTCAAAGCAGTAACCTGCCTGCAGGTGTGTCTCTTCTATTTAAAATGTAAATGTAAACCTTCTCCAATTGCGTATTATATTGGAGAAATTTAGGAACAGGCTACTGCAATGAGGAGTTAAATGAGAAAAATTGTCTCTTTTAAAAGGAGCGTCAACAAATCACAGTATGCTGGAAACTGATTTCAAACAAAAAATTTTTTTCAAGCAACTTACTATTATGTAATTTCCGGTCCTTATGTATGTTGGTTATAAAACTGTGCCTTAGAGTAGTAAAAATGATCATATTAATATACTGGGGAGGAAAGAACCCACATCTTTTTGTTCATTTACTCATAATTCAAACTAACCAAAACCAGTGGAGCAGCCCTGTGCTTCATCCTTTCTGAACATACATTTCAATTTTCCAAGAAATCTTCACTCTACCACTTCTCCTCTCTGAACTACTTTTTTAATCATTTTATTTATATTGCATACATTAGTTTTACAGATCAGATCATGCAAACATTTATTGCTGGGAAAAGGCTCACTGTCTTCAACAAGACTGCTTGTTGTGGTGAAACTGCTGAAATTCAAGTATTTAAAATTCTCAATTTATATTTTAAGACTGGTTTATGTTTCTTGTGAACTTATGCCTTCTGCCTTCCTTTGGTTTATTTTTATTTTTGAGGGGTCTATTTTAACATGTTAAATTAAAAAAATAAAAAGCAAACAAGTAAAACCTTTCCCTGTTTTACTTGATGCTGCTGTAGTTGTATGCAATTCATTAACAAGTGGTTTGCATCCGCTGAGAAGAGCTGTCTGAAAGAGCAGTGTCACAGCATTCATCATCATTACATCAGCAGTAGGGAAGTTCATACTGATTGCTATCAGCAACCAGAGTGCCCTAATCAGCGTGCAAGCAAACATAGCATGTTTAATTTTTCAGAAATGACTCTGGGTAGTTAGGGTGTTCATAGGAACTACTTTGATCCACACTACTGGAAGCAGTCTTTGGGGATACAACACATCTTGAACAGCACAACTGTATAAAAGTGGAAAACACAAAGGGAGGCATGAAGAACAATCAGGAAATTACAGTCTCTCTCAACCATAAAGGACCCTTTATCAATTTTATCAACATGGGTTACACTGTTCCTTGGGATTATTTAAGGATAAAAAATGCATCTTGTTCAGCTACATTCAAATGCAAAATTTATATGAGACAATCTTAAGCTCTTATATGGGAGCTACTTCACACTGATTTATACAGGCTTGATTCAGGTACATTTAACTTCCAAAATCCACCTAGATTTCAGCATGGCTTTCTATCAAACCTGCTGGCAAAGCTCCACTGACAAAGTTACCCCTGACAGAACCTGATGAAAAATGTTCAAGCACTCAGACATTTTAAGAAATATCTCCCAAATGTAACATTAACCTCTTGGTATATCTCACCATTTTTGTAATAGCTATAGGAACTAACGTGTATATTTTTATAATAGCTTTATCCTTTCCCAATTCTTCGTAAGCTAAACCAGAATTCTGCAACCCTTACTAACTACTCCAGGGTAAACTTTATTTGGGTTCCTTCCTCTTGAGACAACTACTCACAGTAAGACTAAGACACACTATAAACAGCACAGAGTCCACTTTACATAAGACTACAACAAACAGTAAGTTGGGGGGCAAGGTATTTTATATTTCACAATACCTATCTCCATTTCAATTACATGAATGATCTATAAATGCACTAGTTGCTATCTCCATGTGTCTAAACTTGTCTGAAAAAGAGGAAAGAGAGA
>WAAE01005683.1:11208-21799 GCA_013400495.1 Nicator chloris | reverse complement strand
TTGTTTTTTTTTTAATCTGCTGTATTCTGTACTGGGCCTTAAATACAGCTCTGATTTAGTCTTAACTGCTGTTTATAATGTTCACCGCACATGCTCATCCTCCACGGGAGTTTTGAATATTGTGCTGAGACTTAACTAAGCAAAGCTCATCATTTACTTATGATGCTATAGCCTCTCTTGGTAATAGTACGAATTATAATATATACAAGAGCAAATTTAATTTGTTAAACAAGCAAGGCTAAGCTTACAGTTACATTATGACAAATGGTCATTTAGTTATTTCTGAAAATAGATGTACTTTTTTTTAAAGTAAGCAATAATAAATTAGCCTGGTTATAGGACAAAGCTTCTCTTTGATTAAGAATTGCCTACTTAAAAAACTATTGCAAAAAATGTCTTGTCTGTGCATATCAGTCAAATGTTTAATCTGTTGAAAGATCATTGTACTGTGGTTCGTAAGTGTTTAATCATCAGTTTTTAACAAAAATTGAAAGCAAGTATATGTTCAAAGAAAGCTGATGCAAGATTGTTACATATGTGTTCTAATACACATGGGGTAGCAGCTGTATGTAGCACTTTATGGCCAGAGAAATGTACAATAATCAGATCTGGTTATGTTTTTAAAACACCTTGCAAAGTAATGTGTAAAGCAAGTAATTTCTTGTAACAAATTCCGTGTAGACTTTGCAATTATTTTATTACTAACCTTAATGTTTCATGTCTTTTGTTTCTGTATATTCTTACACTGCCTAGGTCAACAAAGAATGTTTATATTTGTCCTGGTGCTGCAGTCTTTTTGCTTCTAATCTACTGAGGTTTGCACATGTTCTTATCTGGTACTTGACAAGTAAACAATGAGGGCAGAAAAACAAAAAATGAGGAATGAAGTATGTTCTGATTTAAAGAGCATGTAGAAATGTTTATTGTGATGCACTGGAATGGATTTTCACTTAGAGGAATAAATCACATATGCTTGTGCTACCGAGTGCTGAATTTGGCACTGTATTCTATATCATACATCAAGAACATTCAGCTGAGATTCACCAAAGCATTGTTATCAAAAAAGTCCTGATCTCTAGTTTAAAAACGCTACCTTAGACACAGAGCTCTTATACAGCCTGTCCAGACTGAGAGGTTGTACAAAGCTATCAAGGTCTGTTGAGTGAATAAAAGGTCTTTAGAATGCAGATAGCAAATATAAAATAAGCTACAGGAGTTTTTTGTTGGGGGGGGGGGGGGGATGTTTTGTTGTACTGCTGGTGTTTTGGGATTTTTTTTTAAATTGTGTTTTCGGTTTCACTTTGGGGTTTTTTTTCCTTAATCTGGTAATAAATGCTATAGGACAGCTTCATAAAGAAACAGTGTGGTTCTTAACTTTGCAATTGGTAGAAGAGTACGTTCTGGAAAAAAAGGTCAACAGTCCATGGTTAGCATAACAAATTTAATGCTTGGTGATTGCAAGATTAAATACTTTCCTTTTTGTAGCAGTCTAAGCATGTACTTCCGGTCTGTAGAGAAGTACACATCAACTAATAATCCTGAGTAGGAGCACCTTCCTAGATTTAGTCACTTATCTAAAGAGAGAACTTCTTCAAACACATAAGCAGTAGGAGATGTTTCTGCTTTCTGTGTCAGGTCTTCTGTTCTTTGAAAATTACAGTGGGCCAGATTCAATATCTGTGCCTTTGAAGCATGGAGAATACTTAGTGTTCATATCATGTGACTGTGGGAGAAGTTAAGGTTTTACAAAAATCCTGCCTGAGAGGTTAATTGTCTTACCTGATTGAGCATGTAAATGTGGACCTCAAAACTCAATTTTCATACTGTAATGTGGGTATAAAATTATGTAAGGATAATTTTATTTACATAGTTAAATAACGTGTCACTTCAGTATTTACAGTCAGGGTGGAGGGATATGTGAAATAAGGTTGATGCTACTTATATAACTTATGTTAGGCATAACTTGTTCCAGAGCATTAGGTGATCTTCAAAATTAAAGTTGGTTGTAGAAAAGAGGGCAGTGTGAATCTAAGTATGGTTTTATTTTCGTTACAGTTTTGCTCAAGGTGAGCTCTTGTGTCCAGGCAAAACACAATGCCTAAATATACTCAGGTACAGATGTAAAACTTTCATTTTTAACACCCAGCCCACCTTGATTAGATGGTTTCTCTTTCAAGAGAGGTTCTGTATTGCATGCGTTGATGAACGTACTTAAGCATTATTCTACAAAGGAATCTAGCTGTAGTTTAAAATTTCATATGGTGTGGAATATACATGCTCAGGCTTTACTTGGAAAAGATGCATGGCTTAAATCTCCAAATTCTAGTCATACCAATAAAGCTGCTTCAAATCCATCTGTATTAGTTTTTACATAGAAACATTGAAAACTTGTTGTTGACAATGAGAGAATGTCAGATATTCCTTCACCTACTATTAATTGGTTTTCCACTTTGAAGAAAGTTTAGACTTTTTTTTTCTGTAATATGCATAAAGTTCAAGATCAGTTTCTTTTCACAACCCAAATGGAAAGTACTCCTCCAATAGTTTACATTAATTTTATAAGACTGTTCATATGCTGTGGAACCAACTTACTGCATTTATTGTAATCAGTAATACTAAGTACTATAATCATTGTGTCTGCTTCATAATGAATCTTTGAAGTGGAAGCTGCTTTAAATCAAATTTTTGTGAGTTGAAAGGAAAGGTATAAAGATGAAAGTGAAATGTGCTGTGGGGAGTTCAGAGTGGCTATAGAAGATGAACAATTACATCAGGACAGTTACTTGAAATGCAGTGTACTCCGGAGGCCTATGACAATACATCTAGTGAATATCAACTTACAGACTGTTTTACTACAAGCTAAGATTTTAATAGTTTAGGCAGAAAAAAATAAATAAGCCTTGCCTGAACAATAAAACTTACTGTTCTTACAAAACAACTCAGTCTTTTAAGGAAATCTGTGAAAGAGCCAGATAAGCTAATTTAAGATGTTGAATATGTGCTGTATGTGAAAAGTTACTTATAGAATGTTACATCTTGGAAGGGACCCTAAAGATCATCTGGTCCCAACCCCACCCCTCACCATGGGCAGGGGCACCTCACCCTAAACCAGGCTGTCAGCACTACCAGGGATGTGGCATCCACAGCTTCTCTGGGCAGCCTGTTTCAATGCCTCACCACCCTCACAGTAAAGAATTTCTTCCTAATCTCTGACCTAAATTTCCTCTCCTTCAATTTGTACCCATTCCTCCTTGTTCTGTCACTACAGGTCCTGAATCCCCTCCCTCGCCCTGCTGGCCAGGCAGCTTTTTTTGATGCAGCCCAGGGTTGTTTGCCTTTCTGTACACATTGTATACATACTTATAAGTACACATTGCCAGTTCATGCTGAGTTTTTCATCAACCATCCTCTCACGTCTTTCTCCGTAGGAGATCTCCCTCTCCATTGATACCTTTGGGAGTTTGGAGTCAAGGAATCTATTTAAAATCAAGTTAGATATTTTCTTGTCTGAGCACGTCTGGTTTTCAGTGTTACTTGGTAAATTGGTGGGCCTTACATTATGAATGTTCTATTTTCTTTATTCCTTTTTGTTGTTAATCAAAGCCTCTGTGTTTATTTGATGTGTTATCCAAAGAGTATGTTGTAATAAAGATACCACTTTTGGTACTGGGTTCACTGCAAAATTGAATTTAAATTTTACTGATTGACATTGGCAGGACAAAAAATGGAATTTTGGTTTCTGAAACAAGCTACAAGCAAGTTTCCTTAACTTCAGAAATCTTACCTATGCACCTAAGTGAGATTAGGTCTACCAATCTAAATATCCACTAGTGTGTCGTCTGGAAATGTCTTGATGGACTTTGGAAACAGTTACATGCCCAGTGTTTCTGGTGTATGAAACCCCATTGAAATAGTGAGAATTCGTCAGCAGCTGTTTTCTTTCTGGAGAATTCTGCAGCTGAAAAAGGAGCTTTCCTTTTTTTTCCTGAGTTGTTTTTTTTCCTTGCATTTTTTACTGGTTTTGTAGGACAGCAAGGTTGGATTCCTATTCTCACCTCTCTGCTAGACTGTATGAAATTGGTAGGAGCCTTCAAAGAAAAATCTTTGTTTTTCCTGAGTATCTTGTTCCATGCTTCCCTGGAATAATGCATGAAATAAATGCAGCTGAGATACCTGCTTTGCTTTGCTGGCTGTGGCAGTTGCCCCCACTCAGATGGAAAGAGGATAGCCACTAGGAAAGGGAGAATATGCAGGAGAAATTAATGTGTGAAGGATAATATGTTGGATAGGAGTAGCACATGAACAATTGATGTTGTCATAGACTGTGGGACCAAATATAATAATATGAAAGGATAAAACTAAGACTTCTATTATAAGGATTGACAGAAAAGTGTTTATAAAGAGAAATTACAGTGCAGAGTACTCAGTTGCTAACTAAGTGGAGGCAATGTAATTCAGGGGTGGTGATGTCCTAAACAAACAAGGATCAAAAACCCCAGAAACAAAAACCAAAAAGGAAATCAAACGAACAAACTCCAGACTGCTCACTTTGCAACAGGGAGAACCTACAGGGGTATTAAACAATATCAGAAATAGCTCTTCCATTGCAATGTTGTTTTTGTAGTATGGCTCTGACAGCTCTGTCAGGAGGTGAAAATTTATAACAATGAGAGTCCATTGCATTGTTAACTATTAAAAGCTTTGCTTGTCAGAAAATCAGTGTAGCTGTAGGCTTTGTCTCCCAGCTATTTCTTATGGAACATTTAAAGAACACTTAAACTGTCCCAACTAGATATTGGCAGCTGCTACCCAAATTGCATGGTAGTAGCCTGGGTCAGTAGCCCTGCTGGATCTCACAGAAAAGGCTCTGCATTGTAACTCCTGGTCTGTATGTGCTAAACCATCCAGCATTATCTACCCAGAGTGTTCATGTGGATTCCAGTGTGCTTGGTGCAACCTGGCTATCTGATCCTGCTAACTGGTCTCCTGTGACCAGCTGCACTACATCACTGGAAAACACACATGTGGTTTTGGTTACTGAAGAGGCCTTAGAAGTACTTTGCAATGTCTTGTGAAGAAATCAGGAGATTCCATTGCAGCAGTGGCCTCATATGGAGTTCCAGAGTGCCCTGCTGTGCCATTTAGTAGTTTCTTGGTGTAGGATGTTTTTCTCCTCCTGTAGTACCCTGCTGGCAGTCAGGCCCTAGGAAACAATATACCATCAGCAAAAGCTTGCTTATATTGGATTAACTCCAACAGTGTTTGTGGAAACAGCTGTTTATTAACAATCATGATACTATGTCTCAGCATTTTAGGGGCCAAATTAGGACTGTTTTAGGGACCAAATTCAAGTCTCAGTGATAGGCATTTTGATTCCTTAAAATTGGCTCTCATAGATGCAAGAAAGGCATGTATGTTCTAAACAAAGTAATATAAAGCAGCAATGGAAATACTGTTCATTGCTTCTTATTTATTTACAAAGTGAAGGTACCATAGTGGTAGCTGACCACGAACACATGCCACATATCCCTTCTTTTTGAGACTTGAGGCAGGAGTTTGAGCACTGTGCAATTCAATCCATCCAGAATGCACAGAGGATAGAAGTTTTTGGCAGGAAAATAATAGTTGCAGAACAAAATTTTGTTCACTCAATATTTTGTAGGCATTTTGTCCAACATCCATAGCGGACAACAGGCCCTTCATCACTTGTAGATTTCACCCTCCTTTTGTGACTGGTGCCTTCTGTGAATCTTCCGGGGTTCAGATCTGGAAAAGAGAAGCTGGGAAGGGAGGTGCTCTTGCTCAAAGAAAATTTCCTGCTCCCCTGCTCCACACTCTTTGTCCACCCTTAGTAAGACCTAGTTTATCTTCTCTCTCTTCTCCCAATTCCATGAAAACTGAAGCCTACATCAGCTGTTTTTCCTAGCTCTCCCTGTTCGCCAGGTAAATGAGGGGGGCAGACAGAGTGGCACAGTTCAGCAGCTTGCAGAGCAGGGAAATGGTGCTCTGTATTGAAGACAGATGCACCAGGAGTACAGCCAGGGGAGCAGCCCATATCCTGGGCACCTGGCTTTGCCTGCTACCAGCTCACATTCCCTCTGGCTCGGCTGTGTGTGGAAGTGACCCTGGTTAATGGCAGGTATACATGGTGAGCATGAGCAGGGACTAGTGAGAAGACAAAGAAGATGCCAAACCCTGGAAGGTGCCCTTGTTAAAGAAAAAAGTCCCAGCAAACAAGAACCCTATGTTCTCCATCACAGACCTACTTTTGCCAGCAACATGTGTGCTTGGAGTCTCAGCAGGCCTTAGGCTGATCTGACAGGAAGGTTGCTGCACACCTTAGTATGGAGTGAGCCTTCTAGCAGCTGGGGGATCACAATCACCTCTGCTGGCCAGGAAGTACAGACTGGGAACTGACCTAAGTGGTTTCTATGGTGAAACTTTCCGCCAAGCAGAGCACCCCAGGCTAGCAGTCTCTCCAGGCCTGAACTGCTGCTTTGGCACCTGCCTGGAAGTGAGGTGCATCACATAAGCCATTTCTCACACTCACAGTATTTAAAATGAGATTGCAGTAGCAAAAAATGACACTGTGAGCCTGCTCAACTGCAGAGCATGAGATACTGGATGGCCAGAACCATAGGTCAGCAGAGAAAACCAGCGTTTCTGCTGAATATGAGACAAGCCACCATCAGTGACAGTAACCTAGTCACAGCCCCCCCACCTCTGGAGGACAGTGAGACACAGCAGCAGAGCCTGGGATGTCCCAGTTTCAATGAGCCCTCAATGACAAAATGTTCCTCCCTGCTGATCCCTGCACACAATTTGCACAATTTTTCCATCCACCTGCTGGTTGTCATCAGGATATTTACTGATGTTCATGTGAAAGTAATAAGCACTTTTTACATGTAAAAACAGAGCCTGGAGCTTGAGACATTCCAGACCTCTTAACATGCTGCTCAATATGACTACAGCAGAAACTGAAGGCTTGTTGTGCCACCCCAGACTTGTAGTGACTGGGCAAGGACTCTAGAACAACACCTGTCATGGGATCTTGCAACCTCTTGATTTTTTCCTTCCCCTCTACTATCTTTATCTTGTTCCAAGAAAATAACTTAAATGACCAGATCAACACTTCTTAGAAGGGAAAAACTCTATTCCTCAGGGAGGGCGTTGGCTGACAAAAGCTACCCTCACCCTTGACAACGCAAACAACAAAGGATTCTGAAATTACAGGGAAAAAAAAGGGGCTTGCTCTTTACAGGAGCTAATTGACAATGGGAATACAAAATGCTGTGGGAGTTATTTTCCAGGATATGAAAGAAATAGCTGTAGCTGTAATAAGATTAGCAGAAGCTGAGAAATGTGTGCAATGTTACTGAGGACAATCTTCTAATTGCTAGAGAATCGGTTGGAGGACTGAATACAGACATCTGAAGGTTATAGAGAGAGGTTGCTCACAGAGAAAACAGTAGTCTCAAAGGCAGAAAACAAGAGTTGGAGACTAAAAAATGCTATTGGTATCACCAAGGTAAAACTTCTTTTAAAAACTGGTGTCATGGGTTTGTGGTTCCCGAAACTGGTACATTGGTCATTGCCTTTTTGGCTGCATTCCCTGCAGGTGCATTGAGTACATGACAGGGCAGACAGCCAAAGTACCAGCTGAGAGGACACTTTGGTATGGAGGTCTGTAGGTACAGTACATGACAGATCCAAAGCATGGAGCTTCCATGGGGTGCTGGACAGTCTTCTTTGGATGTTTAGGGTGAGAAGGGTAAAGAAGTATCTGAAATAACATCGGAGGGAGTGGCTGAGACAGATGGGTTGTATTCAGACCTCTCTGAGTCTTGTGCATTGCCCGTTTGGATCTCATGCAATTCACACGTGGGGTCTGTTACCATTTTGGAGAAGAGCAGGAGCGCAACTGTGGCAGACACATAGAGACTGAGCCTGGTGCTGTTACTGCACTTAAGATTCCTGATGAACTGATGTCTTGCTCCACCCACAGAAGAGAAAACAAGAATTGCAAAACTTCAGATCTGCAGATAGATGTTGAAAATGAGAAAGGAATGCAAAACAGGGGCTGCTGAGAAAAGAGCTGTTCATGCTGTGAGCATGGAAGGCAGCATAGCAGTAAGCAGAGAGATGGTATCTCCTGACAGATCCTTGCTGCTCTTGCTATGAGAACCAAGAAGTGTGTGGCTTGGAAGAAATAAAGAAGACCTCCAAGAAATATTAGCTAATAAAGCACCAGAGCCAGATGGGCGTGCAGCTAATTTTATGGGACATTCTGTGGGAAATTACTTCCAGTTGTAAATAACGATTTTGGTGCACTTAAAACCCAAAACATTCCCCCCTAATTAGCCCACCAGAAAGAAACACAAAGAAGTATAGCATGTACAAATCTATTTCATAATCTTGCATTGACTACAATAATTTTAAAATTAATTACTTTTATATTAGGGGCCAATGTTATAAGATTTTCTTAGTGCAAGTTTTCCAGATGCCAGTGCTCTCTTCATCACTGAGTATGTCAGCTTTGCTCTGGCATTACAATTTGATTGACTAGGAACACCTCAGCAGAGGATTCAGTTTGCCTCCTGAAAAAGTAAGCCATCACTCAACCAGTCACTTTCTCAACCTATATGCTGGAAGACCAGCAACTGCACTTTTCCACTGGTGCTCTGGTAAGCAGAGCACTCTTGCCTTGCATGTGCCAGAGCCCCGTGGGCTCTGTGCAGCCCTGATGAGTGTGGGGCTCTGAAAGTGCTGACGCAGAAGTTCACAGCAGTGGACACCAGCTCAGTGCGTAGTGAATTAAGCCTTTGTGTGGGCCTAGAAGCACAATGAGTCTGCAGTAATTGGTAGGGTTGCATATGCCATTCCCAGAGCCTGGCAGTAGTAACACTGTTTTTTGTCAAGAAGTGTTTCTGAGTTTCAGGTTGTACCAGCCAACCAGAAATTTTCTATCTGTGTCGGATGAAACATATCGCCATATTTACCCATGTGGATATTATTCTGCAGAACCATTTCTGTCAGAGGTGAAGGCTTTGAATTATGTTACCCATTTACCAGAACCTGGGACTTTGTACAGCATCTCTTTTGTACTGCAGACATATTTCATGTACATCTCTATTAAAATGTATTTGTTTGACATTGATTGCTGTGGTGTATATATACACATTCTTGCAGATACAGACATGCATATGAAAATGCGTGCATAAATATATATGCTATTTAAGCATGTATTTAAAATAAATTAATAATTATTCCACTTAGGCATAATTTCACATAGCAGTGTCAACCTTAGGATTATGAATTTGTCTATGCTTGGAGAACATTTCTCCTGTGTTAATGCTTGCTCTGCAGCACAGGCAGTAGCACAGAGAGGTTTATTGCAGGAGGTCAGTCCAGCTGACTCCCTCCATTCAGAGGGTAGTGGAGTCACTGTCACAGGCAGAGATACGCATTTGCTTCTGGTGCAGGATGACTCTGGTAGCTCTCATTTCCAGATTCAAGCAGGAGCCCACTTGGGGCAGAATACTTCACTCCGACAAAGCTTATCTGCTTGGCCTGGAATCTGGTTAGAAGATACAAACACTGCAAACTATTTGTGGCGAGCTACTGGAGCTGCCAGTAATTTTTGGTGTTGGATATCCTAAAAGCCCTACTTGGCTTAACATATTCAAACACATTTCTGTCCCTTTGAAATAAGGTTTGACAGATAAGATGCTAAACTGGCCTAAAAACATGACTGGCAAAATTCTTTACACTATAAAAAAAATTCAGCCAAATTCTTTACACTATAAAAGTCCAGCATACTTTCATTCACTTACATTCTTCCATGTGAAGTATATGGAGTTTCTCCAATGGATTGGGATGCCTCTTTATGGTTGCTTCCCAGGGATTGATATAAAGAGGAATAGCTATTCCATGGAAAGAACTGTGGTGAGATACATTAAAACTTCTACTTGAAGTTTCTTTTGCTGGCTTTAACACATAATTGCTTTAATATAGTGCATTTTGCCATATTATGTCATAGATGACTAGTTTTTTAGCTTTTGTGCTGTAAGTAATTCTGATACACATCTTCTGTCTGTTAATTTCTCTTAATAAATAACTCATCTTTTATAAATATATCTGATTTACCATCTTTAAAACTTGTGGGACATAGTTATGAAAAGTTAAACTGTTGGTAGTCTGGGGCCACAATGAGATCCAGCTGCCCCAAGACTCCTCTCTCTGAGGAGGAGTTCAGAAAGCAAGGAGGTTTTCTTGGCACCTTGTGACTCAGTGGCAGGGTTTCTTTAATAGACTTTGTCTGAAGCTCCCACTTCACCCACAACATCCACCTGTGAGCAGCCAGAGCTGATGATTTTTTTCTCCAATGGGAGGCAGATGAAATCTGCTGTGGAGCTGTTGCCCTCTGCTGTGCCAGGCGGCAAACTCATCTGTTAGTGGGGAGGGAGGTAATATTTTGATGAGGATTTATTTGTACCCTCATGACCACATGCAAAGGAAAACCAAGATTGACTCTGAGTCTTCTTCACCTTTTATGTTCTGGGGTTTTTTTGTTTGTTTGTTTTTTTTTTTT
>WAAE01005683.1:0-11135 GCA_013400495.1 Nicator chloris | reverse complement strand
GGTTTTTGTTTTTGTTTTTTTTTGTTTTGTTTTTGTTTTTGTTTTGTTTTTGTTTTTGTTTTTGTTTTTGTTTTGTTTTTGTTTTTGTGTGCTTTTGTTTGTTTTGTTTTGTTTGTTTTGTTTTGTGTTGTGTTTTTTGTTGTTGTTTTTTTTGTTTGTTTTTTCCTATGGCTCCATTAAGGTTATTAATAGCTTTTTTGTGTTTTATGTATTTTACCCAAGTGAATGTGAAATGAAAGCAACCCTGTCATGCTCAGTGATGTCTCCATATCCTGTATGAGCACCCTCTGCCTTGCTCCAGGGCAGTGTTATATTCTATGCATTTCACACTAAAGCATGCTGAGAGGTCTTTCAAACCACAACAGATCTCTCTAAACTTTAACAGGTAGTACTTCTCAGTGGTCCTGATGTAAAGGCAGACTCTATTTCTTAAAAATGCCCCTAATGAGCCTGTGAGGGAAATAGAAATTACCAATTTACCTCTAGAAATGGCTACATCATAACTTTTTATTGCCTAGTACTTTGTGACCTAGGACATCTCAACACTCAGATCTCTGAGAAATTATGTTCCTTGCTGAAGCTGGGAGTAATTTTTTTCAGTAATTTCTAGATTTGTAAGGCAAAATCTAGGAGTGATTCAGGGTAAAACACTGCCTTTAAGACTTTAAGTATCAAGGAGGAGGAAGAGGAGAAGTATTTCTCTTGCTTATTTGGTCCTTTGGAACCTGTATAGAGGTATCCAGAAGCCTTTATAAAGAGTCTATGCGAGGAAATACATCTGTAACATCTAATAGCTTCAGCACAATTAAAAAATTTTTTTTCACCTCGTTTTTTCTGGTATTGCTGTGCTGTGCTTTCCTCAGTAGGTGGCAAACTTCACAAGCTGTAGCTGGGTTGATTTTTTTTTTTTTGCACGCCTTTAACCTCAGATAAAATAATGTGCTGGGAAAGCTTTGCTTGGACCTCATCCAAATAATATTTGCCTTCTTTCGCTTGCCAAAAAGGAGCCATTATTGCTCCTAATTCAAACATTCTCTTTTCTGAACTGATCTGTGAAAAAGCATATAGCTGCTGCAATGGAGTATTTACTCTCTGTGTGTACTGCTCTTTGAGATTAGTGAATAAGCAACTGGAGAAATGTCCCCTTTTTGCTATTTAAAAAGAAAAACCATGTAGCCATGAATCACAGGCTTGTTGATATGATATATCAAGTATCAGTTAAAATAAGAAAAAAGCACTGCCATTTATTTTAATAATAAGTATGCTCTAGTGCTACCAGAGCATTTAGTATCATTTCTTTAGTATCATTAAGTGTGAAGGAGCACATGGCATTCTTCATATAACAGAAACAAAGATCATCTTCAAGAAACTTAAGAGGTCCCTCTGGCATATAACAAAAATGACTGCCATGTTTCAGCAACTGTGGAATCCAATTCAAGCAGTGACACAGAATAAGTAGGCTGGTGAATGGAGAGCCGGAGATGCCTTGGGATAGACCAATGACATTTCTCCTAACCATCCATGGGCTTTGCAGAGGAACTTATCTCAGCATAATTTGGAAGGAAAAGAGTGGAGATCTGATCCACAGGAGCACTAAGAAAAGAGCTGAAAGTGTAAGGGGCTATGACCCGGCTCTTTTCAAAAACCCTGGAAATAAGTGATCACATTCACAGTATAAGACATTGTGCATGTAAGTGCATATTTTTTCCGTGGATATTTTTTTCTGTGGTGTTTCTTCACTAGGAAGAGGCAGTGAAGAAAACTAAGGAAAGAAAAAAGCAAATGAGAGATTTAAACAAAGATTTGGAAAGAACAAGGGGGGTTCTGTCCCTGGGATGACTGTTTGGTTGAAACTGTTGTTGCAGCTGTTCGGCTTGTTTTTAACGACATTGAATTTAGACAAAGAACAAAGGCCCTCTATTCCACTGCAAGCAAGTCCTCTGTGGGAATGTTTCTGGGTCTGTGAAAAAAGATTGCTTCATTAGCAAGAATGAAGTGTGTTGGGGGGAAAACTGAAACCAGTCAGATTGGAAAGGAACTGTGGTCTGAACTGGAATTTACTCTTCTGAGTGGTAATGATGACAAGCCATGCATCCAGTGGCAGATCATTTCATTACTCTGTGCCTGTTTATTTGCATTTTCAACCATGAGATCCTGAAACAATGACGGGAGTTGTTTTAAAACCTAACATCTGCTTTCTGAACGGGAGGACCCAAACCAGCAGCATCCATTTAAACTGAGGAAAGCATGTTGTTTTTCTGTGGGAGAACTCTGTTAATACTTTTCTCATCCTTGGATCAAGCCTTTACTCTCCCTTGCAGCCCTCGCCTGCCCCCTCCTTCTCCCCTGTCTTGTATTTCTTCATCCTTTAACCAGCAGGCTCAGTAGATCTATTAACATAATCACATGATGTGATCATATTCACAATACAATACCCCATTTTCTATGTCCTCATTTGTGCTCTCTTTATACACTGCATATTCCCCATATAACCTGTTGATCCTGTCTGAAATTGTGTTCATCTTAATCATGTTATTTCCCAAGGTTCAAGGTGAAATTTTCTCTCCATATTCTGGCCCTATTGTTTCCTCCTCTTTTTCCCCATGTACTTTCTATATGCAACCAACTCCTTATTTTTTCATCTATGCCCTCAGTTTAGGATGTGGCAGTTTTACGTCCTGGGGGAAAACCGGTCCCTAACAAAGAAAAGCAAAACAGTAGGAGCTCATAGCCTTCTTTAGGAGGCACAGGGATCTTTACACTAGCTCTGCTGGGGCTAAAACAAAGACTAAGATGCATTCCAGGAAGGAATAAACAGTATTGTATGTGATATACAAGTGCAGCATACTACAGGGAGGAAAATGTTTCTCTCCTAATGAATAAGAGAGGCTCAAAGCACAGAAATGGGGAAAGGTTTTGAAATCATGGTCCTTAAGGTCTGCCTCTGACAGTTATAAGAAGAATGAGAAAGCTTGAACTTTATAACTCACCACCCAGGGAAAAATTGGAAAGCAGAGATGATGCCTGGATATCGAGGTTTGACACGTCAGCAGGCTTCTGGGACACGAAGCCAGAAGGAAGACTGTGCCCTCTCAGGGCAATCCCTTGCTGCCAGCTCTAGAAGAAGAAAGAAGGAGTGCCATCTGGCTCCGACTTAGCTCATGCAGTCGGTTTGTCAGGCAAGACGAAGCAGACACTTAGAGGCATGAGAAAAATGGACATCAAAGCCAAAGAGTTGCAAAAATGTTTGGGGTAAATTTCAGGGAAGGATGGAAAAAGATTGAGATACATGTGTCAAACTGAACGCTGAGAATGATGGTGAGGAGGGATATCCATTGTAGAGCTCATGACGAACCATGAGCTCAGATCCATGAGCTGCCTCATGGTTCATCAGGGCAGAACCATGCCCTGTGGAAAGCCCAGCTGTGAGTGTCTTGGGAAATACAATATGATTATAGGGTGGAAGGAGATGGGGACCATGGGAGGTAGGGAGACTGAACATAAAACATTTTCCTGAGGATTTAGCTGAAGCATACTCACCTGCCCATTGATATTCAACCAAAAGTAAATGGTTTCTTTCCCTCTCTGGTCCCTTCAGGCACCAAGGTCCCTCAGAGGGCTGGGCTGAGGACTGTGCTGGCCAGAAGTCTACCCAAGCTCAGCCACCATCACCACGTGTATCCACACTGAGCTGCACACATGGCAGCTGTGGGGCAGTGGTGGGAGCGAGGGGAGGTGCACAGTGCCGAGGCTGGAGCCCCAGCTCCTCACGGCATAGTCCTGTGTCTGCAGGAGCCCTCAGCCTTCCTGGACTGCACCAGTGTTGAAGCCCCATGTTCCCTGCCATGAGAAGCTGTACCAGGCTTCAAGGGTCTAGGAATGTCTCTGGTCACACTGACAGTGGTCTGCTCTGCTGGTGAAGACAGACAGGGCTTCACCAGGTGCTGGCTTGGCTGGGCGTCCCTTTACTGTGGCACAGGTTTGGGCTGACTTTTACAGCTGGCATGATCAACAGCATGGTTCCTGCCTATGCAACCTGTGCCTGTTGATGGAAGAAATTGAAGCAATATACACTGCTCTCACAGGCCGGCATCTCCTTCCTCTGCATGGTGTCCTGGTGAAGCCAATGTGTTTACTGAAGGAAGGAAGGTTTGAAAAATGCTGATGAATGTTTACTGACATCCTGTGCAATCTGACAGGCTCCATGCTGGAGAAAGGGAATGCTTAGCCGTGGCTCCATGGGGGGTGAAAAGAGAAAATGCAACTAGCAGCACAGTGAGGACCTTTTTCTGCCTTATTGTGGCCAGGTGATTTGCAGTGTGTAATGTCACACGCATTTGAATGAATGTGGACTCTGATGCAAATAGTCTTTTCATGTATGTCTCAGTGGTATCCCAGGTATTAAAATCTTTTTTTTCCACTCTGTGTTACTGTATGAGAGAAACAGTGGAAATCAATACGCTAATATATCTGTGACTGCCCTTTACCATCTGTGGCGTTTGTTTAAATGTATTTCAAAGTAATATTCCTAATTTACATGACTTTCAGTATCTCTGACATATTTTGTTTGGCTTATTGTGTTTGGTATTATTTGTTTTTAATAGATAATCCTCATCCTTCAGTTCATCTATTAGCTGTGCAGTCTCTGCAAATTCAGAGTAGCAATCAACTGATTGCCAATTTTCCTTGTGAATATCAAGCATGCCTCCTGCCCTTTGCTGTGGCATTCTTGAGACTTCATGATCCTGTTTCCTCTCCCACTTTGATATCTGATCTGGCTACATTCTTGGAATTTAAAACATGACAGCACAATTGCAAGGAACTTCTTGCTAGCCTGGTTGTAATTTCTCTTGTGACTTGTAATTATTATCCGTGGCTCAACTGACTGCTCTTCATCCGTTAGTAATAGAGATGCATCATCCAAGTAATGAAACTATTCACAAGGCACCTGGCTGGTCATTTATAAGATAGAAGGCTTGTAAGCAATTTTTTTAGCTGCCTGTGGGATTTCATTATTTCATTCTCTCATGCACAGACCAGAAAAAGTCACTTTGCAGAAAATCTGTAGAGGAATTAGGAATTACATATAAATTCAGAAAGAATGTCATGAAATGTCTTCCCATGAATACCAGTAATTTCTCCCCTGGGAAGAGGTGTTCTAACAACTGTTTTTAATTTCTCTGGAATGGCTTTGGTCAGCACACATTCTGTAGAAAGCTACAGTTTTCCACTGTGTTGCTCTCTTTGCTGTTTCACCTTTGCGCAAATTCTCTGCATCAGTTCTTGTGACCCTTCCTAGGATTATTTAGATAATTTTAAAAAACTATTTTATAATTATTAATTATTTAAATTAGTAATTATTCAAAATATGTGCAGGTTTGAATGGAAAGACCTGGGGAATAGAGTCAAAGTTATAACTAGAGGTATATTAGGGGTGAAGTATATTAGGGATCACTGCTCAAAAAGAAGACTTGTACAGGTGCTTTTTATGGACAAAATGCTAAGCTAGTGTTGGTGCATTATAGTATTAATTTGATTGACTTGGCTGCACTTTCTATTTGGGAAGTTATTGTGAGAAATAATTTCACAATCATAGTTTCACAAATCAATACTCAATACATGAACACTTTTTAGGAGCTTTTAACCTGTGCACCTTGGTGAGATAAAATGTTTCAGTGTTATTCATCTTTCTGATTTTGACCAGTATAATTTACTTGAAATTTGCTATGAACTAAAAACATGTACACAGTTTGCCATAGTAAAATTCAGGATAATGGCTTTGTGAGCTTTGACTGCTTATGGTTTTCTGGCCTCCTGCCATTGCATTTGCCTTAACACTTCCTGGGATCTGATACGAAGACAAAAATTATAGCCAATAAGTCTTGTGTTTAGCCAAAATTCAACTTGTTTACCCGTAACTCTTTTGTTCCTTTTAATCAAAATTCCATTTTCTATCAAGCAGTCAAGCTCAGTCATCCAGGAAGACTGGCAATGTAATTTTGCAGGTTTTACTCCCTCAGCTCCCACCTGCTGCAGGTCTTGCTTATTAGCTGATAAAGTAAAGTTCTGGTCTGCAGGGTGGAGGAGGAGGAAGTCTTGTTGGCATTGTTCTTTCACTACAACGCAGAGATGTTATTCTCTCACACATTTTCCCAATTCCAGTGTAAGGTGGGAAGCACTGCCCTCTCTGTGGGAGTTCTCACTTTGTTCAATGCATGCCTCTAGGAAGTGCTGCAACTGCACAGCAATTTTGTTTGGATTTGTTCATCAGTTGATGAAATTTGTGTAATACAGTGAGCTTAGCCCTCCAATGAGGTACTTTTACAGAAGTTGTTATTGGGCCCACCAAAATTTATGGTATAGTGTAAAACATTCCTTCCAAGCTCTGTCACAGACAGTTGCTTTTTTTTTTTTTGCGGCAGATATTTCACTGTTCACTTATGACTTCAGAAGATAAAGTGACAACTGGAGTTCTCACGCAGAAATTTTCAGGACAACAAGATTTTCAGTGGCAATTTCTTAGTTGTCTCTGAACAAACTTGAGGCTGGAGTTTTCAAGGTATTTGCACAGTACCTGTTATTCAGAGCCTGGCCTATGATACCCATCTGAAAAAGCTCAGAAATACTTAAGGAAGTAACATCGAATCTAATTACATACATCGGGGTTATTGGAATCTATTACAGTAAAAATATTACCCTTAACTGGTACTGGAATCTATTTACCACTGAGTCTGGCCATGTGCACAAAACAGAGAACAAGAGTGCTGGGCTGGGGTTGAAATTCCAAGAATCTTCTCTTGTGTTTGCTTCCTAAATCCTTCATGTTTAGGAGCAGTTTTAACCAAATATTGCCATCTCTGGCAAATGTACGCAGTGGTCAAATAGTGGTGAGAGACAAGAAATGGTACTCAGGTTGGTGTGCAAAAGTGTATCTTTCTGTAGTTCCAGTTAAATGATTTTCTGTCAGTTTGATTTTGCTTGTGATTACCCTCAATAGATATTTTTTGCAACTAAATAGGACTTGGAGAATGAAGGCAAGTAGATTAAGAAGAAATTGAGAAAAAAAAGTTGCATTTTTCTAAAAGCATCTTGAAAATAGGCATAATTAGTTAAACACTGACAAGAGCAGTGTTTTAAATAACACAGTTGCAATTTACTTGAGTTGTGGGGGTTTTTTTGGTGGTGTTGTTTTTTTTCAGAGGTTTTTTTTGTTTGTTCGTTTTGTTTTTTGTTGGTTTTTGTTTTGGGTCATTTGTTTGTTTGTTTAAAATATTTTTATTTCAGAGAGTAAAAACGTTTCTAAGTTCTGTATTGGATAACTACTGCAACTGGACAATGTTTATGTGACTTTGCAGCTCCAGGTCCAGATGTAAAATATATCCATAAAAATGAGAAGACTTATTCAGAAAAGATACAGGCTGAAGTTCCTCTTTCTACAACAGAACAAACACTGAACCTAATAAAACAGGAACTGAATTGCTGTTATTAATGTCATTATTAGGAGCTATTTTTATTCTCATTCTCATTTTAAAAGTGTTTTTTCCAACAGATTGCAAAAATATAATGAATCTGCATTGGATCTGTGAAGGGGTTCCATCCTCAGCTGCACTTCCCACAGTGCCAAAAGAGGATGCTGAGGAAAAAGGGTAGAAAAGAGAGGCAACTATATGTTTCAGCCTTTTTTGTTCCTCTTCCTGCCCTCTGTTCTGTCCAAGCATTCCACGGACAATTGACAACTGCAAATTCTGTCTCATATTTAGCAGCTCCCAAAGGCAGTGTGGCCATATAATTTTTCTAAAGAGACATTAATTTTATACCTGGGTTCATCAGGTTGGAAAGGTGTGGAAACTCACCACTGGGTTAGAGCATTTTTCTGCCAACTCTATGACTCTGGGAAGACTTTCTCCTCAGGTGGGAATGCATGGGCTAAAGAAATAACATTTTGTGTCCATTATCTGTAATTTTCTGTTTCCAGATCCAGTAAGAATTTTTGGTGTTGTTTTAGCTCTTACCAGGTAAGATACTGCTCTTGCCTCCCTTTGCCACCAAATGTAGCTGCTTGAGGTTTAATATTTCCTTCTCTGAGATGCTTTTTCAAAAACTTTTTAAAGTGCGAAAGCCATATGTTCCTTGTCACGCAGAAGACCATTAACCAAGCCAAACCTTTTGCCAAGTGCCCTGGAGCCTATGAGGTACTGTGTTCTGGAGATGCATTCCTTTTTCATCTTTTTGGTATCTCTGCCTTCTGCAGGGATCTGGCTGTAATTTACAGCTGGTTTAACTAAGAGAGTGTAACACAGCTGGAATTGCATCTTCGGCTGCTCTAGGAATAAATCACATCCTAGGCTCCCTTATCAGCCATGAATTCTGTTACTGACACAGAACAAATTGCTTTACCACTGCACCAGACAAGTTATGGGCAGAGATGTGAACCTGATATGCTCTTGTACAGTCCATGTTCGAAATATCTCACGTACGTATGTGAAGTCACATGAAAGGGGGTGAAAAGACAACTCCCTAAGACAATTTACTATTAGGTTTGGTTCATTCTAGTATTCCTAAGAATCTTTTAAAATTATAAATTTGAGCAAAAGATAATCAAATGCATCAGTTTACAGGATTTATTTAGTGGCCTTCAGAATCATTAAACAGAATGTGGTAGGGTGCTTACTCAGGATTTTTTGTTATTAATGAGAAGCCTGTGTCAACTTTTTTTTTTTTTTTTTTTTTTTTTTTTTTTTTTTTTTTTTTTCNTTTAGCAGTGATGCATTTTAGTATTAGAATGGATAGTGTTTCTTATCATCCTTTGTAGAAAAAAGTAATTTTAGGTCAGAATGAACTGGACTACTAAAACTGGCAACATTCCATCTAATTTCTTTAAAGAAAAGCTGAATTTCTGTACAAGCATAAACTTTCTAAGAAATCTATGTAGTACTACATAAAACACTTGAATAGGAGCTCCAATGAAGACGCTGAGATTTCACATGAGCAAAATAGCTTGGCAGCTTTTGATGGCAAAATATAGCCCTTGTGCTAGCCCCTATGTGGTGATCTCCTCAGGGCGGGAACATATCAGCTACTTAAAAACACAGCTCAGGTACTGGTGTATTTTATAAATACATTTCCCAGTGATAAGTAAGAGGTTTCTGTTGTATTTCTTTCCTCCCTTTTTAAGCTTTAATGGACTACAAATTACATGCATGGAGGTAAATAGCAAATCTTTGCATGTGAATAGATTTCTCTGTTGGTGTGGAAAACAGCTGTCTCTTCTGGAACTGATATGAAGCTCCCAAGGACAGAAGAGCAGTCAACTACTTCCCTGTTCAGCTGCCCTTCTGAAGCTCTGCTCTGTAAGCCAAAGACTGCTGGACACCTCAGGAACTTTGCATTTCTCCAGGAGATTTGCATTTCTCCAAGACTAGACTCAAATCCAAACTCCATGACTTGGACCTGTCATTTCCAGTAGCCTCTGTCACTTCCATGGAAGCAAAGTCCTAAGATATCAAAAATAATCCTACATACTAAAATTTCTAATGTTTCAGAAAGAAAACAGCAATGATTTTGTAGAACACCCACCAGCCATTGTGCCATACTTGTGCTTAACCACAAAAGAGGTTTGGGAAGAGAGACAATTGCTCATGTAGGCTAATGAAGTCTAAGGATCCTCTTGCTGAGCATGTCTAAGCACTGATATGATCACACCATGTATTGAAGACTACTTGTATTGGCAGCTTCTGGCAACTTTAAGGTTGCAGCTTTGTCTCTGTGTTACCTGTGGATTACTTTTAATAGATAAATTTTTACACAGGTATGTGCTCTATATTAGCATACACGTGTCCCTAATTGTCTTCTCTAAGTCTGCCAAATGTTTATTTGTAATTATTTTATTCACTGTTGGCTTTCTCTTTCTTTCAGTACTTTATTAATATAGGATTAAGGTTCAAACTAATTCTGCGTGATTAATGTCTAGATGAGATTACTATTTGTGGTTTATTTTAATTCCTGTTGGGTCTTATTTTAACTTTTTTTTTTTCTGTATGCACAAAGCTCTGAAGAAATATTGTTAAGCCTTGGAAAATGTGGAATATTTTTTTCAGCACTTAAATGCTTGCCTGGGACAAAACTTTACTAATAAAATGCAATGCACTGAAAATGATTAATGGAGCCTTTACTTGTCATGTTTTCTGGTCATCTTGGGAGTTTTAGTACCTGTCAGAAGAAACAAAGGATTTGAACTTTTTTTTCTCCCTTCAGACTCAGTATGCTGAGTTACCCCAGAAGCTGTAACACTTTCTTTGTCACTCTTACCAAACACATGCCTTTGCTTCTACCTGTGGAGAAAATGGTGAATGAGCAGTGTGTTAAAAACAATGGAGGGAA
Organism: Nicator chloris; assembly: GCA_013400495.1. Lineage (NCBI taxonomy): Eukaryota > Metazoa > Chordata > Aves > Passeriformes > Pycnonotidae > Nicator > Nicator chloris. The sequence continues at coordinate 755 of WAAE01005683.1, read as the reverse complement.
GTCATATGTGTTCAATCACACTGACAAAATTGCCAGTTTTCACTAAAACAATTAAAGAAGATTAAGGTATGGTCTAAGGGAGATGTGCCTGGTATTTCACGGTTGTCTGTCTTTCATGGAATTGTCTGGGACACACTAAAATTATGCTTGACTGGCTGCCTGTTGTGAGAGCAAGTCTTGCAGTTTGTTTAACTCCAGCTATCTCTGGCTATGCTAAACACAGAGAAGTTTTAGTAGCTCAGGATACTTAAGGTGACTTTTCACAGTTTCATCTTTGGGCAAGGTAAGTCATGCAGTACGTTTAGACTTCTAAAACTTGCTAAGACTTTCCAGGAAGACATTCCTCTAGATGTGGATATTGCAATGAGTACAATGTCCGGAGAGACAGACCATGGGCCTGGGGAGGAGTAGCTACATCCATCACATAAAGTGGGCATGATTTGAAAAAATGGGAGGAGTCTTTTTCTTCAACAGGAACTGTTGAACTGAAAGTTCCAGTCACAGAAAATTGAATCAAGAGGAAACTACAACATTGCTGGAAGTGAAACACAAGTGGTTTTTTCCGCCAGCTTTTAGGTTTGTCCTCCTGCTAATTTTGCTCAAACTTCCAGAGCTACTACATAAATAATAAACTGAACATGGTGACTTCTTCAGCCTACTAGTGATTTTGAAAAAAGAAACACATGTACCATACAGGTACAACATTAAACTGGATATCCTATTAGCAAGTGTTTGGTTTTGTGAGGGTTTTTTTG
>WAAE01005682.1:0-24443 GCA_013400495.1 Nicator chloris | reverse complement strand
ATAAGTATTAAGAATATAAAGTGCAACATTAAATAAAAATTGGGAGCATCAAATGTAAACATACTTCCAGTAAAAAATTTAGTTATTTTGACACAGAAGCAATGACTCAAAATGTAAAATAACTGCATAAAGATGAAACACTACATTTCTGTGTTTCAATAGCTATTTGTAGACAGAAATGTTGGTTATTTCTGGAGCTTATAGTAACAGAATCAAATGCTACAGAAGAGCTCTTCTAGGAGATCATCACCAAGAAGTATTTAGATCCAGTGGTTGAATTCTGACAACCAAATCCAAGAGAAGTTTCTTTCCAAGATTGTCTTTGCAAATATAAAGTGTCTGTATTAAAAATATTAACATGATGGACAGTCCTGTGATACTGACAAGGTTTGCAGGAAGATATCTCTTTTTTAAGATAAAGTTTTTATCCTGTTAAATTTCACCTCACATTTAGAGCTCTGAAAAGGGAAAGAAAGTTTTCTCAAAGGAGAAGCAAACAAATTCTAAGGTCTGATCATCTCTGCCACCTTACATTTTCTGAGATCACACTTGTTCAGTAGGGTCTCAACAAAATGCTCTCTGACAAACGTAGCTTGATATCTCTGTGCCTTAAAAATTTGGTGCTTCTGTTTTTGCATTGGAAAGTGAGAGACAGAGATTTAATTAATTGTGTTTGCAAAAAACTTCAATGAGGAAAAAAAAAAGGTATTTTTAGATTTCTGCTACTATTGAGACAAAGCACAGCAGCACAATGTATGGTACTTTATGGGTCTGACCTCCTCAAAGGCTGCCCTGCTGTTTCCTGGAGCTGCAGGTCTGGGTTCTCAGCCACTCCCAAAAACAGATCTAATTTTTGTGCCTTCAATAGAGACTCCTCCATATTAAAACCTTATCTCATCTCTCTGCAACCTGATTTCCTTCACTGCTTTGTGTTGTCACCATTCAAGAAACAGCTTCTAGTTTTGTGCTCAAAACCACTTAAATCCAATTTGACTTCCATAGAGGGCCCTCACTCTGTGCTGACACTCTGGGTGCAGTCACTTCACGGACGTATTAAAAGCACAAATCTTAAACTCTTGACTTCCTCAACAAAACCACTGTCAGAGGAATTTTTAAGATGTTCACAGCCTTAGCAGTTTGGGAAGGATGGACCTCCCATCAGCTTCTCTCAAGCCTGAATCTCACTCAGGCTTGGACACATGGGGGCCAGCTGGCTGTCCTTGACAGCAAGAGTTAGTTTTGCATCCACTTTCTATAATATTGTGTTAGATATTTGTCTGAAGGACATCTTGGCATCTGCAAGTAAACATCACATTCAGGAAGGCCTGTGTGTACACAGTCTTAGTCATTTATAGAAGAGCAGGATGCTTCTGAAGAAAATGCTAAATTTAGATTGAAAACTCTCATTCACCAAAAAAAACCCTATTCAAATTAAGCTTTTTTCTTTTCCTCCGGCTATTTTTAAATATGTCCTTTTAAGTTTACCAAACCTATATGATTTTCCTCTTGAGCATAGTAACAATTCTTTTCATCCCGAACCAAGGAGAAGGTAAGCAGGAAATAGATATTTATTCAAATATTTTTTTCTCAGCCAAGATGTGTCTTTCAAGTACTTTCAACTTTTCTGTTGAATACTAGAGTATCCAATGTTCTTTTAACTAACTTCGATATAGCTTCAGTTGAACTTTGGAAACAAAAATTTGCTTGCTAAACAGCTCAATCTAATGCCAAACTATAAAAAAAGACATTAAATATACTAGTAGATATGCATAGCTAACAAAGCAGAAACGTTACTTTCTTTCAAGTGAGCTTGTATTTTCATTTTCCTATTGCACTGAAATTTGTATTCTTTTACAAAAAGCTTTCTATTTGATGTAGAACTATAGCTAGGTATTATTATATTATGTGGTTATATTATTATAATTAGATACACTGGAGAATGCAAGCGTAAATGAGGACAGATCTCATGAGCAGAAACAGATTTTGGAACAACAGGGAGAGGATGGGAGCAGGCTAAGTGGAAAGAACCTCTTTTACAGAGAGAGCACTCTTTGGAAACACACTGTTCTGTCACGAACTTTCATGTTTCGAGTCATTGGTTTCAAAATCATGCAAATTGTGAGTATATGGCACGCCATTGAAAATATTCAATTTTAGCTTCTATTGTTAGGCTGCAGCCCCACATAAGGAATGCCAGGAGTGAGTTCAAGAGGATATTTGTGCCAAAAAGCAGAAGAGAAAGAGCTATGCAGTGCACAGCACAGAAAACATCAGCCCTGAAGCTGTAAGGGGGGAAGAACTGTGTGCAAGGACCAGGTTGTGTTAATGCTACTGTACAATGCTCTCCTCTTGCTGGACAGAGCACGTCCTAATTACCAACACAAAGTCCCTTCTTTGAGGTCCCTACACAAGCATGCAAAGCACAATAAGTAGAGGAGTTTGCTGGACCTGTAAACAGACTATATTAGTTCTGAGAAGTTTCTGAGGGATTTTTTTCATCCCATTGCAGGTATCACAGAAAATTTTTGTGTGTATCATAAAGCAAGATTCTGTCAAGTCTGATTTTAAGTAAAGAAACCATAGTAAAATTAAAAAATAATATTCCTCTGTCATATGGCTTCTTTTTACAGATAATTTACTCTAACTATATATATAGTAAGATGTCTCAGCAGCTGATGTGGCATTTCTTTTCTGAACAGTCAAACCATCTGTATATTAGTGCCTTAGGCAGCAGCTTTCACTTCTTTAGGCAAAAAATAATTTAGGTTTGCTGTCACCGATACCTGAGAGCAATTCTAAAGAGGGCAAATAGACAAGCTGTCCTTTAACAAATGTATTTTTGTGGTGGAAAGGGTAGAATTAAGCTGCCAGGTGACGTGAAAAATACACTGATTTCTTTGGCTAGTGCAAAAACCTTTGCCACCCTGACTGTTTTTAGTTTCAATGCTCTGAATATTGTAAATAGTGGCACTGCATCTTCTGTAACAACATTCCTTGGAGAAAAACTGTGGGTTGGTTGGGAAGTGAATGGGGAGGATGGTGCCCAAGTTTGCTTACAAGGTGGAGACACAGAGGCATTGGGACAGTGTGGTGCCAGAAGAGTGGGGAGGGAAGGGCAGCAGGTTTTCTGTACAAGCACTCTGTTATTGCCTGGTGTGGTCATAGCCTGTTCAAATCTGCTTGCCTTTGACATCAGAGCAGGGGAGCCATGAGACCTCTGGGCCTGGCTTTGTGGTGTGATGGGCCAGCAAAGAACTGCATGGCCTTGCCTTTCCATATTGTAGAAATAACCTCATTTCTTCCAGGTTTTGTTTCCTTCCTCATCCTATTCAGTCACTGTGATAGAGGTCTGCTATGTGTTCTCAGAGATGATAAACGTAAATTTCAGCTCACTCAAAAAACTATTCACTTTCCCCTTTACACCTCCAGAGTCTAGATAATTTCTGATTAAAAGAAAAAAAAAATTTATTCAATCAAAAAAATAAAAATGCAAAGAAAAATAAAGTCTTGAACATGATTATCTTAATGCTAGTATGACCTAATGGCATCATTAAACACATTACAAAATTTCACAGGTTTTTGTGCTTCTGGTGCACGGTCTTGATTCCAGTCCTTGAAGAAATGCTGCACTGTTTGTAGTTTGGGATGCTAGATTTTTAGAAAGGCCACTGTATGAAGGGGAGCTTTCTTTCTGCTTTCATCCCTGGAATAGGAATTTAACTCCTGAAGCAGAAAGGCTCACTGTAAGGCAGGCATTGCCATACAGTAAAATATTCCTGACAAAAAAAAAATATTCCATCTGTCTGGTTTCAACACCTCTATCTAAGTCCTAGCCTGTATATGCATAAGATATATACAGCTGACAAAGACCCAGGCTCTTTTGCCATGCTAGGATGTAACTTCAGGCCCTTACAATCTGACACTACTCAGGAAGGAGGGACTAATATAAAGTTTAATTGCTGGTAAAGCCTACAGTAAATATTTGCAGTGTTCTTTAACTCCCCTCCCACAGCTCTGTACAACACAAAAAACCTTGGCAACCTCAAGTTTCAAACCAGAAAACAAAAGCACTGTTGCTGAGATAAGTTAAATGTTATGGGTATCTAACATAGTATCACCAGGGTGAAATTCTCTGGTTTAGAGAGAGATGGCAAATTTTCAACTTACTCCTCTGTTACCAGAATCAGAATTTGTTATCCCAGTGACTCTGAGGGAAGAAAAGTCCAGCTGTCCTGACTTGATTCTCTATTATCTTGAGACCTGGAAAAGCTGTTATCCTCAAGACCTCATATGAGATGCTTCAGTCTTTGAAGAAATTATTCATCACCTTTAGAGTCAAACACAGACGTTTTTTGACAGCTAGACGGAGAAGCAACACATGTGTCAGGAACACGTGGCCTTGGCGGGTTCATATTTAGCCATTTTTGCTTCCCAGAAATATAAGATTAACTCTGAGTTGCTAGAGCGGTGAATTTTTCTCTTTTTTTTTTTTTATTTTGACAGACCAGGAGATACCCATGTTCTTTACTCTCTGGAGGTATTTTTAGTTACGCTTAGAAGCCCCAAATACCACAGGAGTTTTAGTCTAGATCAAGACATACAGTTAGATGTTGAAAAGGATATTCACATCACAGTCAAGGCCGGCAGTCCTGTATCCACAGTCTGAAAATGTCTCGATGTGTGTCGCCATACTGAACTTCATGAGGCAGCTTACCTAAGCAGTGTTATGGACATGCATATGAGCATGACTCACCCCTCTGACAGAGGAAGTGGGAAAAAAGTAGGTGGGAAAAAAATGTTCTGCATAAGTAAGTCAAAAGGCTTTAGAGTCAAAGGCTTTAGACCAGCCCATCCTCCAGGCCCTCCTTCTCTTTGAAAAGCTGTCATCATTAATTACTCCGGAGCACATGGAGCTCTGTTTGAACGGGCACCGGCCCTGACGTGAAGGGGGGGGACTGGTTCCTGGCAGGGCAAAGCAGGGATGTTGCAACTGTGTCAGTCATCAGGGAAGAACTGGTGAGTGGAAAAGAGAAGAGGCAGCACGAAGGCTTTTTGTGCTCTGTCTTTTGGACACACACATGGCTCTTTCAGCACATCAGTTAAAGTTATCCTCAGATTGGAATCTCACCTTTATAATCTCAAACACCTTAAAGATCCCTGAATGCATTTCATTTAATAAATGCCATGGTAATTATTAATTTCCTATTGTATTTTCTTGAGCTTTCCTAAATACAAGGAATGTGATTGAAAATGCTCACAAAAAGTTTTAAATCACACCTGCACCAAACCTTCCTTTGTTCATCAAATATCATATGCCTTATTAAAAAGGAGAGAAAACATATAGTGTAAGATTTTTCAGGGGGAGATACTAAGTGATTGTGAAACGGTCTGTTTATGAACCCTTAATTTTCCTTTAGGTAAAGATAGCCAATTTATATACACTGTACAGGAACAGGAGATTCCTGTGGTGTTTTGTACTGAGCGGATTCTCATTTTGTGGGTGTTTCCGTGGACACAATGAAGAAAACAAAGCTGTGGTGATTTATTAAATGTTTTCTTGGTATGCACATCTCTTGCCACTCCCATCCTCTCCTTCCTCTGGCCAGGCAAAGGTCAGGGGGAAAGCAGGCATGTAGTGGAAGAAGGAACTGTGGCAGTATCGGCTGTATCCTCAGACAAAGGCAGAAACACTACAGCTGGCCTCCAAAGCCCAAAATAAAGTCAACTCCCCCTCAGATATGCTTCCTCAGCACCCTCCATGCTAAGAGCATGAGGAATGTTGTCCAGCCATAGTTTACAGGGCAGGAAGGGCACATATTTCACTAAGAAGAAGAAGTTTATTCACTTCCAAGGAAAAAGCTACTGAAAGTAAAACACCATTTTCCCACTGAGGCCCGGAGAATGCGTCATTCCCACACCCAGGTTCTCCAGGTACTTACTCATACACACACATGTTCATGTCTGTCCAGTGATATTGTTAGATAATAGAAGGATGAAAAAACAGACAGCCAGACTAATCCCAGTTTAGCAAAGCAGCAAGTGTTTAACTCTCAGGTGATTAAGCTGTCAAAGTAAAACAGGTGACGTGAACAGCTCCAGCAAGGCACAAGGAAAAGGTTTTAGTGAAAACTATTAATTTCAGTCAAAACCTATATAATTCTTGGGATAAAAACAAACATCAGACAGTGATTCTACAGCTGAGATATGGGAAATTAAAAAAAAAAAGCTAACCTGTAAGTTATCTTTCCTTTTGCCATGTGGCCGTTCAACAGCGAGCTCAGTGTGTAGCTTTCTCACAATAGCAAGCAGTCCCTTGCACATTTGCTGTTCTGGAAGGTCACACAGCACTGCCAGAGGCAGCAATCTGTGCTGAAATGTGAAAGCTTTCAGGGATGGACAATTTCCATGCAGCCCATAAGTGACTTGGAGGAGCTGAGGTTGATGCATTCTCGTTTTGATGGGATACAAGACAGCGTTCCTTCTCTAGCTGATAAGCTCCACATACCAACACAACTGGAAGCTCTCCTGAGCTGTCATTTTGAAGAAAAATGGGAAGTTCATCAATGGCCCAAAAATGGTTTTTGTGGGCCATTGTTGTTTATGTTGGGCTGTTCACTCCAGGAGGTATTTTGGAATGTGCTTGCATTGGGGTTTGAGGTTTTTCAGAAGAAAAATGCTGGTTTATATTTATGTTTAACATATACTTCTGAGGAAAAAAGGGCAGAATCCTTTGTTTGATACATTTATCCAAGATGCACTTTACTGTTAAATTTTTAGTTCCTTATCCTGCTGTCCTATATATTTTTGTTGAAGTCTTTGACCTAAAACATATGGTATGGGCTATTGAGGGACTCTATTTGTCCTTTTCCTACCTCACCTTCTGCTGCCCTTGTGCTCCCTGCCAAATAAATAAAAGGGAAGTTATTTTTTCTGGAGTAAAGGCCCTAATCTCAAGGATAATATGATAAAGTCCTAGCCACCTACAGAATTGGTTTGGACCAGAAGACTTTGGAAAACAGTGAAATAAAGAATCCAAATTATTTTCTTAGGTAAAGTAAGGTAATTTAAATACCATGAACATGTCTGTAACATTTAAAATTATAATGCCATGTACCACATCCCATTTCTCCAGCAGTAAGGGAGCTGTCTAACCCATGGGCTGCAGTGTTAATTGTAGTTCTCTCAGTAAATGGCAAGAGAGTTGGTGGACTTTGATTCAATACAAATGTGTGATATTGTGTATCAACAATAAATAAAAGACTTTTCAGCCACTCTACAACTTCTGATTCCCTGTGAAATAATTTTATCCATAAATAAATTCCATTTACCAATGGAAACAAGATTTTAAGTCTAATACTCACAAATTAATATATGTAACTACTGTAAGTAAAAATATAAAAACAGAATTTAGGTTACCAGAACAATGAAAATAGTCTTAAGAGTCACTGTTATGTAATTACAGGAGAGTTACGATGAAATAACATCTCTACCGAATGCTTCACATTTCTACTTAAAAGATTAAAACTGAGAAAATGTGAGGGTTAACTCTGCTATGCTACAGCTTCTGTAGCATTTCTGATGCTGCAAAAGAACAAAACCCCAGAAAAAGAAGGAGCACAATGCCTCTGTGCTGTCCACTTGAGAGACCCAGCATAGAAGGCCTGCAGCGATGATGCTTATGGTAGATCCCATGTATGGGGAGATTCCTCTGCTTCAATGTCTTCAGGAGAAAACACAGTGAAGCAAAATTCAACAGAGTCCTGAATAAAGCTGAACTCACCTATATTATGGGCAAAATAAGGTAGACTAAGAAGTAGGCAAGAATATTCTTTCTTTCTAAATCCTCCTCCACTTTTAGGCAGAAAATGGTTTGGCCAGAGCAGAGCATCAGGGTCAGTGTATGCTTTTATTTTGACACAAAACTTCACGGCCCATTTAAGCTTAGGGAAGAGATATTGCATTCAGATGGATTTTTAGCACAGACCACAGAGAGGCTATTCTGTACTTTAAATTAAAAAGAACATGCATTCCAAATCATGCTCTGAACGGGATCTGGCTTTGGTGGGGAGGAGAGGTTTGTTGCTCCCACAATGAGGACTTATGAAACATTTTTATAAACAATAAAGCTTTGTCTGAAGAGAGAGCCTTGACATCCAGTGTGCAGAATTCAGATATATGAACAATACATTCAAACTGAACCACTGTTGTATTCAGAGAAACCATGGTAGACTAGTGGATGAAATCCTTATTGGCACAATTGTGCTCTTACTGAAGTGGCCTTTCCCAAAGTACTTTCACAGGAGGTTTAACTCCATGCCAGTCATGTTTTCTCCTGTCTTCTATCCTGACATGAGCATTTTTCACTCTCTGAGTAACAAGGGATCTTGTGTGGGAAAATGTTTTCCCTTTACACCTTACAAAGAAAAGTCCTTTCACTGTGAAAAATTATGTTATTAATTGTTTTAATCCCGTGTTCTATGTGTATGCTTATTCCAAGGAATACTCTCAAAATTTTATGGAACATAGTTTTTCTTTGTTCAGGTTACTGAAAAGCTACTTAGGAAAACATTTAGAGTATAAAACCTATGGCTTTTGTTTTCAGTTCTTTTAATACAAGAGAAATCAGTTTAGGCAACCGTAGTTTGAGCAGACCTCTCCACAATTCCAGGCTTTGAACACCCACATCTCTGGCCATATATGAGATACATCAGGCTCAAAAAGGCGGGAATGCAGAGTCAGAGGTTTGGGTACAACAGCATGGGCCTTTCCTTAAGGGTTCAATATGTGAATGTACTACACACTGCTCTACCTCAGCACTGCTAGAAAAGAAAGAATTTAGAAGTTCTGCTTTGTACGCTTACATGGAGATTGAAGGACACAGAGACTCTCTAGGAGTTTGATTCCAGATTTCATGACTCACTAATGGCAACGTTTTCATCTTGTTTTCCAAACTATCTCGTTGTTTACTTGCAGTGAAGTTGCGGGCAAAATTTCCATTGACTTCAGAGGAAGTCGGATGGCGCCAGTTCTCATAGTTTTAGAAAGCTATCCAAATTTGTCACTAACTTCAAGAATTTGGTCTGAAAAGTCCTTTTATAAGTGGGCTAATTACTGTGGGAAGAAATACATCCACTGTATGTACCAAGATATTTTAGCTTCTCTTCGTACTGTAATTATATGTATTATCTTACATCACTAGTTAAGTTCAAATGTTCTTTTCTTAACCCCATCATTAATAAACTGTAAAAAAACTCTCCAGAAGAAAATTAAATTAAAAATCCACTGTACAGACCACTTATAAGAGGGTAATCTGGTTGGGTTTTTTTAACTACTGAATTAAACAGCCTCAGGGACTCCATTTGGGTGGTCAAGTAATTCTGTCTGATGAGTAATAAACAAATAATTCTACACCCAATTCTGTTTTATTCCCACTGAGTGGTAGCTCCTTATGGAAGTAGTTCCACTTCAGTATTTAGGCACACACTTAATCCCAGCTATTTATATGACTAAACACCACTCCCTGAAACAAAGGATACTGTATTAGGCTGCGTGTAAAAAGGCAGAGAATTGCCCAATAAAATGCAAAAAATCATATGCTGAAAAGATGGACATTATATTCAGGACTCAGACATCAAACTAATTATAATTGTCAGTTAAAGCTTCTCAACACCATATCTTAATGCATATTTTTTCCCCAAATTTGAGATGAGCATTCGTAAGATTCACATACCTGGTTTTTTGAGTGGCAGTGACTTTTTAATAGGTGGAATGTCCCTGCTGTCTTGATCTTTCACATAGTCAGAGCTAATGTTAACAGGAGTTATTTTGGTGCTAAGAATATTTCACTGACTGTTAAGTGTTGTGGTATATGATCTTTGAATAGCAGCTGTCAGGTTTTTGCAGTTTCAAGGGAAGAAGATTGTCTATGGGAATAAAAAAAAAGAAAAAAAAAGTCATCACTGTATGTTCTGGGCAACCACGCCAAAATTATTATATGGAAAATACAGAACTATTTTCTTTATTAGCGGTTTAACTAAAAACAGACTTTGGCAGCTAATCTTCTAAACATCTAAACTTCATCAATTACTTTCCTCTGTTGTTGGAGCAAAAGTATGCCACTCTTTGGAGAAAAATATTCAGGATGTGAAATATGTATGCATACATTTTCGTATATGCATACATTTTCGTATATGCATACATTGTCATATATGCACACTGTGGCAAAGATTTTTTTAGAAAAATGTCACTACAGCTCAAGTTCAATGAAGAACTGAACAGTCCAGTCAACGAGTTTTATCTTTTAGTCTTTAGGGGTGAGATTCTGACCCCTTTATTCAAGCTAATAATCAGAATTTTCAGAGAGGTTTAGTCAGTATTGGTGAAAGTTGCAGCTGCCAACAAAGGCCCATGGGTTAAAACACCATGGAAAATAGGGAGCTAGTGTGTTTTTTTACCCTTGTAACCTTGCTGTGTTATAACTGCAGGTAGAAAACACAGTCAGCCTCACTTTACATTAATATTTAAGCATCATAAAAAGTGCTACACCTGAGGATTGTTCCCAGACTCTTCCCCATTTCATAGCACAGGCAGGCATAATTTTCTCTACAGCTATATGCCCATTATGCCCATGTGCAGTGATACACAGCATAGACCCAAAGGTGTTCCAAACAGAAGGAGATTTGCACAGACTCCTGCAAATCTCCTTCTGTTTGGAACACCTTTATCATTTTTTTTTTTCAGATTTCAGTTCAGTCAAATCCAAGACAGTTTACGTAAGGAACAAAGAGCCTTACTGACACTTCTGGCAGATTAGAGAACAGCACCTTAACCTCAGATTTCACAAACAGCATAAAAAATGTGATTCAGGCAAGTGCCTGTCTTGCTGAACTTCGGAGCCCACATTCTTCTCTGCCTATTCTCCAGCCCTTTAAAAACTAAATTTGGAAAGGCTCATGCAGCTGTGTCTGGCACAGTTTTGCCTCGGTACTGTAAGGCTGAATGCCACTATCTTGTCTTGGTTGCTTCAAATCAAAAAATGCCCAGAATAAATCTCAAAAAACTGCCAGAAAATGCAATTTAAAAAGAAAATTTATAAAAGCAATGATATAAAAGGAAATTAAGTATATTTTGCTGTGCTTTAAGGTAACTTTCCATCAGTAAATTTTTTAATGTCCTCCTATGATTTAGGATGGCAGAAACTTATGAAAAATATATTATTCATAATCTTAATAATTCATAACTATAATAATAAAAATATTACAAACTAAGATTAGAAATGACAGTTTTATGTCAAATAGGAGAAGGATAATTCCTAGGATGTATATGCCTTTGAGGACAACTGCAGTAACTGGCACCTCTGCATTAGCTTTAGAGATGCCATATTTGCCACAGAAAACACACATTAAAGAATTAATGAAGAACGTGTTCAATATTACAATAACAAGAGAAGATAAAGTAAACCAGTGACTCTCCATTGCTTCTGGACAGGCACTGTCTTTCTGTGTAATTCTACAGAAAGACACCTTCTTTGTCACCTGACAAACTACCTCAAAGGAACACGGGAGAGCACAGCTACCAGCCTCTGACACCAACAAGATAAATTCCGTGGTTTGGGATCTAGCCAACAGCACCTTAAACTCTTGTCCTGAGACTTTGGTAGTTTAGCTTATCCAGTGTGATTTTTACTGTATATTTAGTTGAAGCATAGACTGAGTTATCTTGGGGAGATTTTTTATTCTAAAGGGTGAACTAGGAATGGGTGTGGGAAAAACCTTTTATTCTCTAGAGCTCCATTTCCTCTTTGAATTTACTGTGAACAGCAGAAGTTCAGAAACAGAAAAAAAAGCCTCTGTTATTTATTCCACTTAAAGTTTTGCAACTCTGAATCTTCTTGTCAAAGTGCATTAATTCAAATTAACATAAAAAATTGTATGTCTTGTGGTTTGGCTCAAAAGAGCCTTAAAGTCTATTTTGCCTATGGATTTCTCAGATGGTATTACAGTTTGTTTTCTGCAAAGTAGTCTATGAATAGAACAAGAATGAGGGTTGTTTGACAATTAGCAGAAGTGTGTAATTCAAAGCACTAAAAATGCTCACACTCTCTCTCACCTCCTTTGAGGGTTTCTTCTTTGTTTTTTCCCTCACTCAAGAAAGAAATACTCTGGAGCCAGCACCCACAGCCTGTCTGTAGCATAGCTGTTGCTTCTTTTAGGACAGAGAACAGAAAGAGTTTTTACCCAGATATAAGCATAAATCTCAGTAGAGGGCATCCATTCCAGCTCACTGTGCCACAAGGCTGGTTTTTGCATTTCATCTGTTTCTTTGAAATCATCTGAGTAGGGAAGTGATTTGGACATAGCTGTGTCCTGTGATGAGTTCCATTTTTTCAGAGCTCTGAAGGTTTCCTCGCAGAGTGCGAAAACCAGGCACACCACTCTTCCATTCATTTCACATGATGCTATTTATTTTAAAGATGCTACTGACATCTTGACCATCTATTATTTTTCCTAAAAAAAAAGGTGAAAGGCATGAAATTACCTGAATTTTGATGTCCACGCCTGTTATGCAGTGCTGCTGTCATCTCCAATGGGAGTGGAGCTGTTTTAACCACTCTGTTCTACAAAAGACAGGCAACTCTGCTTTAATGTCAAGACACAGGAACACAAAGGCATGGCTGTAGTAAAGAAATAATGGCATACAGTCCAACCAAATCAGCATAGTTAAACAACAGGTACCATGGAGCATTTTCATCTTCTGAAACTTCACTTGGAAATTACTCTGAAAACTGAGAGATCTCATGATATGGGTACTAATGGAACAGAATAAACAAGGCTGAGAGAGATGCACAGACCCTTGAACAAGCAAGGTAAAATCCATAATTAGTGACCCAGCAAGCCATATGGTATGTCATAAGGCCCTTCTTTAATAAACAGCAAAAGAACAAGATGCAGGACATTACTGTGGACAATGCTGCTGAGTTTCCTGTCCTGGGAAGTAGAAGTGAACAATGTTAAAAGATCCACTTAACTATTAACACAGCTTCTTAACACAAGATGGTGTCCTCACATAGAGATGTCCAAAAACAAAGATGAAGGAAACATTTGTTCAGCCACTCAGATTATCTGTATACTTGATAAGGAAAAAAAGTTCTTCTATCATTCACATAAATAAATAAATAAATAAGCATAATGATCCCCCACCTAAAATTCTGTCAAAATTTTAAATATTTTATCCAAAAATATTTCAGAACAGGTGGTGTTACACCTAAAATACAAAATGCATGGGATTTTATTTCAATGAGACATAGAAACATAATTAAAGACATTAAAATTAAATAGAGAAAATAATTTTGGGAATCTGGTTCCGTTAGAAAAACATCAAAGAGCTTATTACTGTATCTTGAGTTAAGTAAGCATGTTGTCACTCTAACAGACTGGTTTTAATTTGTTGAAACCACTCTGTTGGGATGATTTATATCCCAATATTTCTGGCAAACATATTTAGAAGAATTAATTATCTTTTCTGAGAGGCACAACAAGTTTTCATTGACTTACTTGTGGTGCAGAATATCAATATATAAATTCAATAACTGTGAACAGGCTGTTAAAATTGGGTATTCTAATTAAGTAATTCCAATTCAAATCAAAATCTACCACTTTCCGTTTAAAAAGGCTCGTTAGCTTTCTTTTTTTAGATCTTAGAGGGCAATTTATGGGATGAAATTTATGGGGTAAATGAGAGCCTCAGTGACCCCAAAGGAACTCTGCAGTAGTTCACTGCCCCTTCAGCCACACCAAAGCAGCCCTTTACGGGAAGGGGGATTTTGATTTGGGTTTTTCAGGGGGGGTTGTTTTGTTTTGTTCATTTCAGTAATTCAGCTCACTGAGTAGCCCCATATGCTGCTGTTCTTGTGCAATGGGGATGAGGTTTCTCAACAGCTTAAACCAACTTTGCCACCGACATCCCTGTCTTTCCCTTGCGATCTCCACCCCTCTGCTGCTGGCACTGGCGGTTCCCAGTGGCTCAGAAATGGTTCAAAGGGCTTAAAAGAAAGCTACCAGCAATTTCTGTAGCCTGGCACTCTCATGCCACGAGCAGTACAAGAGAGGAGGGCAGAGACACTGAGCAAAGTATGAAGATGGGACCATGACTGAGCTGACAAACTTTGTTTAATTTGTCACAGAAGTGCGACCTGAGGGTATGGTAAACACCAGCATGAAGGATACGAGGCACCAGGGCAGAGGGGGTGACTGGAAACTTCTAAAACCAACCTTTCCAGCAATAGCAATGTCTTGAGCAATTTCAGCCACAGGGCTGATTGGCACAGATGGAGCCTGTGCTCACGGCATGTCCTGGCACAGCTGGGCCCCCTTCAGTCCCTGTGCTGCTGACTGCTGTAGGGGAGGGAGGGGTGGGAAGCAGAGAATCAGCAGATTTAACACAGCTAGGAAACTGTTCCCTGAAGGAAACATCTACAGGCCATATTCAGACAGCTTTTACATTCTTTCCCTCTTTCAAGTAAAATAGTTATTAAATACGCTGCCTGTTATATCACTTTACAAGTCGCGTTGCTGCTTGTCTTTTTACTCTTCCACTCTTGTTAATATCTTCAATATTAACAAGCATTAATAGCTCATGCTATTGCTTGGATTCCTTCTTGGAGTGATTTCTCACCAGATAGTTTTTTGTGAGCAGAACTGCAGACCAGAGTGAAAACTTGTAACCCACATTCCCTAGTAAAGGGCATTCATGTTGAAGGAGAGAAAACACAATCAAGTCTGTAAGGATAATGTCGTGTTTGGTCAGTGAAGAAGGCCCTTGCACTCCCCTTACACTCATAGCCCTGTTAGAAGAGATGCACAATAAAGTTTCTACATCTTCTTTTAGGCACAGCATGTAAAAACAGAGATTGCCCCATGCACAGAATTTATGCCGTCAAGGGAGAGTGATCTGAGCATTTTAGGATTGGAAGGGATTCTCAGAAATTTCATAGCCATCTCATCAGGGGGGAAATCAACAGCATCACTAAGGGATTCAATTTTGTTCCATATAAATTAAGCTAAAAGTATAGGGAAAAGAAGAAAAAAAAAAAAAGAAAAAAAGAAAATATACTGCACTTATAAGTTGTTTGTTTTGGCAAGCATCCTGCTCTATGCAATTCTATAGAGACTGCCAGAGAGTTTATGGAAGGTTCAACTTTTTTATTTCAATCTTTTTGGCCCATATCAGAGGACAGTGACCTGTGGGAAACATTATGCATGCTTACTCAGAAAAATATCTGAAATACCACTGTAGACTCCAGCTGTTCAAATGAGAAAGAAGAATGATTAAACTGCTGGCCATGACCAAACTTGGATGACAATAGTCAATGTGGGATTCCCATCTCAGTAGACATTTACTTCAGCATCTGCAACATTCAACAATAGAAGGAAACAGTGGAAACCAATAGCAGGATTTCCTTTGAAAATTCACTTTTATTCCTTCTTCCCTTAAATCCCTTTATTCTTGCCTAGTAAAAATTGTATACATAGTAGCAGCTGGAGGGAATGCAAGGTCAGTTCTGAAAACTCTTCAATCCATCAGCAGAGAGGTGTGGCAGCTGGTCAGTCTGCTGTCTTGCAGGAAGGAAGCCGTAGCCTTTGCTTTGAGTCACGAGAAGCAGCCAAGGAGCGAAGCATCCATGCTTAGATGGTGAATGTGGCAGGGTCAGGCTCCGGAGGAGAGCTGTGCACAGAAAACACTGTCCAGCAAAGCTGCTCTGTCATCAGTTTACAGCAAATGCCAATGTAAATCTATGTTCACAATAAGAAACTGAGATCTGTCTGTGTCTGCCTTGGCAAGTGATGGATTGTAATAGGAGCAGACCTTTAGTGGAGATAGGCAAAGTTGTTCCTGAAGAGCCAGCTTCTCCACTCTGCTCCACAGAGAGGATTTTACAGCAGATTAGTTCTAGTCTGGCCCAAGCGCTCAGGAGTAGGTGTAAGCACATGAGGAGCCAGCTGGATCTGTTCACAGTGAAAGCTCTCCAGTTTGGCCAACAGTGTAATGTTGTCTTGGAGAGAGCAAACTGCAGAAAGTGGCATAACAGGAGACTTGTTTCAGAAGCAGTCCTACAGCAGCTGGTTTTCCTCTGCTTCACTAGTGAATGAGTTGTGAGATTAACATCCTGATAACAGAAAGGAGATGGAATGGGATTACCAGCAATGATCCTTGGAAGGACAGATCCTATCACTCCCCCTGGGGTCACATCAGAGGGATGACTTCTGGTCAGGAGTTCCGAGATCACAGCAGATCCACTGCTGAGAGTACTCAAGGAGTTACAGCGTAACACAAGCTCTCCATTACAACCAAAACCACCTGTGTGAGAGGGTATATAGTTTAACTACATGATAAATCTCCCTTGAAAGTCTCTTCTATCCATCACCTCCACAAGCTTTTTGAAGTTTCTAAGAAGGAAGGCTAAAAAAATGTTAACCAGACAAGAATATCACATTTAGAGCCGCTGGGCACCTTTTCTTTTTCAGAGCTTGTTATGGTGCTGTGTAGTAGCATAAGCACAATGACCAACACTTGCTTGCACAAGGTATTTGAAGGATCCTGAATCAGCTCTTGGTTGGCTGCCTGGCTTCCTCTGGGTTAGCAGCAGGCTCCCAAGGAAATGCTTTGAAGAGCTCAGAAAGACCACTGTGAAGAAAATTATTATATGCAATAGTGTCTTCTAACCACAGTAATAAGCACAA
This sequence comes from Nicator chloris, assembly GCA_013400495.1. NCBI lineage: Eukaryota > Metazoa > Chordata > Aves > Passeriformes > Pycnonotidae > Nicator > Nicator chloris. The sequence goes on along the minus strand of WAAE01005682.1, from coordinate 7,704 downwards.
AGCAAGTGATTTATCTTCAAAAGACTACAGGAAAATCAGTGTTTTTTGGAAGAAACATGGACAAACAACCTGGCAACCCTCATATTGTGCCCATTCTGTTCATACAGGAAATAAAAAGGAAGAGAGACTGATCTCCTTATACTCTGACCTGTCTGTTTGACTACATGCAGTACAAAACATAGTCAAAGACATCAAAATCTTACAAAACCCAATGGCAGTGTTCTTTCTTGTATATATACTGGCAGAAGAAATCAAGACTTATGGCCGAAACTCCAGCATCAACTCGTGCGGTCATACTCAAAGACTCCTGTGAAAAAACAGGGATGCTTATCTATTTAGGAATATGCAGACCCAGTTAATGATAAGAAATCCATCTAAACCCGCATTTCCCTATTGAGCAAACGACTACAGTTACAGGTGTTTTTAATTTAAATTTTGAGACATTTTTCTTCCACTCAGAATATCACCTGACTAACAAACATCACGGGATTTGCTACTGTCGTAGTTTCTTCACTGAATGCATGAAAAGACAAGTTTAATTCTTCATGCATCACACACTGGGGGTAAAAAAATAGGGAAAGAAAAAAACAAAGATCAACTGAATCAATACAAATTTATATGAAACTACCTTGATTTTACTGGAGCTGAGATTATCCACTGGTCCAACAGCAGAGCAGGGAACAAGACCAGGTCTTCTTTTTAGCATTTTCTTTCTATCTTGTGCCAGTATTTTGTTATTTGACTCTGTTGCTGGTGTCTAATATGCTTTAACTAGCATGAAATTCATTATCATGAAATTCTTAATTTCAAGAGGACTTATTCTTATTGTAATTATTATTTTAGCAAAAATCCATTTTGCATTGTCTATGAAATTGTATCATTGTTCCCTGGCCCTTGGCAATCCACGAATGACCACTCTCCTTCATTTTTCACAAGAAATCTTTCTCTGTAATATCACAGCTCTTGCTTTTGATCATTTCCATAACTGATGACTTCTGAAAATTTCCAAAGTAGGATTAAGAAACAAACACAGTGAACTTTTATGTTCAATATCTACTGAAAGATGTCTTAATGTCTAATCAACTTAGAACAGAGCGGGATGTTCTTGGGTTGAGAGGAAAAGCACAAGGAAACAGTACACTGGGGCTGAAACAGGGGTGAGTATTAAGCACACACTTCAGTGTTAAGTCATCCTCTGCATCTTAAATTTGAGTAATGAAAAGTATTTTCTTCTACCAGTGATCAAAGTTTCCATTAAAACTAAGTGGCTTATGTAAAATTGGATGAAATCACAATTTGCAGCCTCAAAGGAAACCTCCAAAGGCGTGCGTGTGTGCACACACACTCACATGTATCACCACCTTTCAAAATGCTTCTGGCTTGCTCAGAGTATATCTGAGGGTATCTCAAATCTGATATGATATGATTGTACTGAAATTGGACACTTCATAAAAGGGCTTAGAATGAGCAAATGGAAACATGTGGCCCAACTCTCCTCTCACACTCAGACCAAATTAAGTCTAACACTGGATTAGGTTTTTTGACAAGCTGCAGAAGCTGTGTGAAAGTTTCTGGGAAACCAAAGGCTTTTGCAAATTTGTGTTTAGCCTGACCAAACACTTCGAATAGGAAAGTGGTTTTGGCATTTTGATGAGAAAATATTTTCATTTTGAAACTATTTTTTTTTAAACATAAAGAAGTGTTAAATAAATCAAAAGTAAACTTTAAAGTTATGGATTATTTCTTTGTCCTTTCTGCAAATGGGAAAACCTTACATGAAGTTGTCAGTTCCATTTTTGTGGTGAAAAAAAATAAAAGCAAACAGTTTTATGTATTTAGTTTATAAACAATCAGACTAATACAGTGCCCAAGTGAATTCAGCATGTGACAGTACAAAAAGTAATAATGCACTCTCCTTCCAAGGGTCAATTCTGGTCAAACACTAAAATCAAAGTTTTCAGACTGCTTCATTACAGATTAGTGATGGTCTCTAGAAAATTTGATCAATTCTTTAAAGATTTCTCACATTTAAACAAATGAAATTTCAAGGAGCTTTACAGAAAATTTATACTCCTGAGCCCTGATTAAAGACAACAGATTTGAACTTGCAGTGAGTACTCTTTTCAGTGCTTGGAAAAAAGTAGCAATGTAAGGTGTACTCAGTTCGTTCCGATTTATCTTCACTTTAATTTTCCATGTCCCTCCTGGAAAGGTTCTAAAGGGTCTTAACATAAACAGTAAATCTAAGACATGCTGACATAAAACTTATTTCAATAATATTGGAATGATAGTTTTGTAGCAGATAGAGCTCAGAGCATGCAGCCAGACCCCGTTGGCTCCAGCTTTGACACCACCTAATGTTTCATGTCTGGTCAAAAGGGAGTTAAAATGGCAATCCTTGAGCTAACTCCTTGTGATATGGAATGACAATGCCTCTCTACTCAAGAACAGAAGCAGATGCCTCTACTGAAAGCTGAGTTGGCTCTCAGGACAGGTTTTGTGATGTCCCTCTCTGCAATTATCTTACAACTGCAAACACAGGTTTTTTATTGTGTTGACAACTTTCAGAGCTTTTCAGTCTAAGCCTGATTTGAATTGCTAGCAAAATCAAACTGTTGTGTATTAATTTTTTTCCAACCAAGATTTTTAAAAACTTCACAAGATGTATGCATTTATGCCCAGTTTGCCTTGTGTAATCTTCAACACTATTATGAATATTTATCAGTATAATTTGACAGTCTAGACTTCATGATGTGGCCAGAGAGCTGATCTAGTCTCCTCTACAGTCAAGAGAAATCTTCCCACTCTTTGAAGGTGTACTTCTTGATTTCTTTTTTGCTTTGTAAAGTATTTGGAACCTAATTTTCTCTCCTTAGTCTTCATTGAAAGACAGAATTTTAAAGGTTAAATACCCCCATGAACTCTAACATGGACTGCTGTCTGGGATGTTTTGAAAACTGCTAAAATAAGTCTTTCATTTTCTTAGTCATCTATCAATCTATCTATCTAGGTGTTGCAGGGAAAGGGTTGAAAGCAGAAGATTTGGCAGTGGGGAAAAGTAGAGTTGTCTTCTCTCAAGATGACCTTGCAGCTGGGGGATGCAAAGCATATCCAGTGTGGAAAACTTTGAGTACTGTGCTTGCTCTGGTTGTTTTCTGCCTGTCTTGAGAGGTGAAGTTTTTGTAAAGGATAACAGAAAGCTGTCAAAGACTTGAGGCATTCTTCATGGTTATGGAAAGCAAAGTGCTGTGAAGCGCTGCACATGCCCCAGGCCCTTGGAGATGCTGAGGGTGGGAATGTGCTCCCAGCTTTTTGCCCGGGCTAACATGGACTAAGCTTAGCAGTACATGTGTCTCCTCTTGTTTTTGGAATCCTCCAGCCAGTGAGATGACGGAATAAATCTACTCTTTGCACTTCAGCTGTGGGTCCTGGTGGCCTTGGTTACTTGCATCCATCAAAGCACACACAAGGTTAGACTGATAGATAACTATCCAGATTAGACAAGTACCTGCCTAGGACAGAGGAAGGGAGAGAGTAAAATTACCAGTTCTAGATGGATGGAGTGTATTGATGGCATAATTTTTGGATGACTGTTTATTTGGGGCACAGGATGACACTTCAAAACCCTCTGTCTTTGATGGGAAAATTGAAGAATGCACACAGCTTCAAGATGCTACTTGACTCTCACAAGGAAAAATGCCTTTTGAGTGCTGTTGTCACATAGATAAGCTGCTGGGGAAAAGCAGGAGTGAAGTCATAAGGATGAGTTATGTTGTGCCAACTCTCATAAGGAGAGAAAGGATATTACCAGGCCACCACCATTAAGAAGGTCTCAGACCTTTCCCACATGCTGTGAAGGACTGAGGCATTGTGTTGGGGCTGCAGTGCATTTCCTTCCCAAAGCCAAGGCAGGAAACCGGAGTGCAAGGAAACAAAAGAAGAAAGAGAAGTCCAGAGATAGTTCCATTATAACCACATGTGACACTGCAAAATACTTCCTCTCCTCATTAAAAAAAAAAAAATCTAAATTAAACTGAGCTATGAACCTGGACAAGAAGTTGTCTTCAGTCCTCCTTGAAATTGACCTCTTTTACTCCATGTTCAAATTTTGTCACAATTGGCATTACTTAGTCTTTCCTTTCCTGCCCCGCAAAAAATTTTAAGTGTCTGACTAGTCAGCCAGAATAAAGACACAGGGAGACTACTAAGTTACCAGAAAACCTTCCTGATTATCTCCCTCTCAGTTTAAAGGGCATACATAATAAAGATTTATTGCTTAAAAATATAATCCTTTTTTGGTTTTAATTGCTTTGCTTTTCATCCTTTTCCCTGAGCAAAATATTTCATTTTTTTCCTGGAAAGATATCCACTTTAGTCTAGCAACTGAAGATCAATAAGTCACTGTTATTGCTAAATCAAAGGCACTGGAGGAATGCTTGCACTCCAAGCCTTCATTGACTCCAGGAGACTTTTTACTGGCACCTCTAGGGGAAATATAATACGAGACTAAACAGGTTTTCCAGTAATCACATTTATTCATTTTTCCTAGTGCAATAAGATTACTCCATATTAACCAAGAACATTTTTAGATTTCCAGAGATATTTTGCACTGCTAAATGCATAGATAAACAGCTTGAGGACCCAGTTTGATAGTTCCCCTCAGTATTAATCACCAAAACACACACACACACACAAATGTTATTCACACTTCCACTGAAACAGTTAAATGCTGATATTTAAAATGGGTCTTTCCATAACAGAATTGGGAATATTACCTCTGGGATAATGTGTACAGTAAAGGAAATTAAAAGAGGTGGCAAAGCAAAAGTAAAAGTAGAGCTGGCCCTTACTGAAGTCAGTGACAAAATTCCTTTAAACTGCAGTAAGACAAGAACAAGCCCCAGCAGCCTGGATTGACTACAAAGCCAAGGGAGATTTTAAAACATGAGTAATAAGAGGGAACAGTACCAAGGTTATTAATACTAAGAAATTAGGAATCATGCCTTTTAATATTTAAAACACTGCTCCAAATACACATTTTAATTTGTCTTTAGGATTAGTACAATGTTATCAATACAAAAGCAAGCATCTATCTTTATAGTCTAGTTATGTTGGTTTTCCCTCCACAGTATTTACATGCAGTGTAAATGCATTCATATTTCTGCATATCTTTACCATGTGTGCCTGCAGAGAGGGAAAGACTATAGTTACATGGGCAGGAAACAGAAAATGTTCCATTTTCCAAGATTATCCTTGCCTTCAAATCATTACAATGCCAGATTTTATCAGGAAAGCTGCTTTAAAAAAATTAAAGAGAATTTCAGTTCCAGATGGAGTCTACAGTGATGCTACAAAGATAATATAAGAAACAGAAAGTGGAAACAGATGTGTCATTTTTAAGGAGATGGATTATATTAGCCTAAAACTCTCCAAATGTTCTGTAAGATGTGACATCTGCAGCAGTATTTTCAAACCTGGGTAGTTCTGTCCCCTTCCCACTGTGGGTTTCTTGGTTTGGATGAACTTTTCCTCCTTTGTAGCTCCATAGATAGTGAGGGACCATCTAGCCTGATCCTTTCACAGGCTGCAGGGGTTCCCACAATTAAGTCCTAAAAAAACTTGCCTTGGATTGCAGCAGTGGACAAACTGACAATACTTGCTAGCCATACTAATTAATTTTTGGTAGATAGACAGAAAGGCAGAACCCAAATGTCTCAGGAGAGCCATCCTGTGATCCTGCTCACAGGATTGTCACCACTTTCCCTCTGTCATTATCTCCTCTGTTGCATTGCTGCAATCTTTCATACTTTGATGAATAACCTTCCCATACAAAAATAAATTATTCTCTTTCTTTCTGCATCAATACATCAGACAGGAACCACCTGTCCTCTGACAGCTGCCAGAAATGGTGAAAAGGTGAGCTATCACAATGAGGTTTTAGTCTATGCTATATTACCAATTGCCTCTTTCACGTCTTAACCAGAATGCCAAATGAAAAAACACTTCACTGCCATTGTCTTTAACAACCAAGCTTACCTCACTTTATTCAAAACAAGATATTAAGAGCTGTTTGCTGCAAACCTATATCAATTGATGCTGACACTAGGACCTTCCTTTCATTTTTTATGTAGAAGTTCTTCAGCAGCTTCCCACAAATCCTCCACCTTCTGCAGTCACCGTCTTGTTCCTTTAAAACATTAGTATGGTATTAATTTTTCTAGACAATTTCTAGATTAGAATAAGTGCTTACAGGGAGGCTTATCAAACTAATTTATTTTAAAATATCTAACTTGAATGGTATTTTTTTGATGTCCTTGAACACTGGATGACACGATTACTCACAGAGCAGTTCTGCTTCTCTGTGTCATTAAAGACAATGATAGCACATTCTTTTAGCAATGGAACAATATAAATGCAAATTTTCTTAACACATTTTAAAACTTCCCTCTTACACTCTACAGGTTCTGTCTCTGTGGGGTTTTTTTCCCCCTAAAACACTGTTGAATAATTCCTACCTTCTTTGAGGTCTCTTCCAGTCCAAATCATTCTATGATTCCATGAGTCTGACTTGTACCACTATCAAATTTGCCTTTCTTCCATTTTTATGTAAATCTTCATTCTTCCTGGCTTTATTTTGTTTGGTTTTTTCATATCTGTTTCCACTTTCCCTTTGAGCCAGGGTTTCATTTTATTTTGTTTTGTTTTGTTTGGGTGGTATTTTTTTAAAAACCAACGTGGCCTTCTCTCTCATTTGTGGTTTTTGAAGCGTTTGGTAAAATATTCCTAAGCAGCTCCCAATTATCATTCACATTTTACTGTTTTAAAGCTTTTTCCCCAAAGATTTATCTCTTAATTGTTTTCAGCTTTATGACACTGCTTTTTCAACGCACTAAGAAAGGGGAATGTGAAGCTGCTTTTTACTTTTTTTGCTAGTTTGAGCACTCTTTTGTTTGATATACCTAATATAATTTTGCTGAAGATGTATGGCTAAGCATTAACAATAGCATTAACACTGAGTTTGAAATTCCCTTTTACATAACAAGATAGGTTCACTAGAGGGCTCAGTGTTCCAGAAACCTTTTCCCATTTAAGAAACAGGTAAAAAGAAATTCCTATAACTTTTTTAATGTTGAAAATAGTTATTTAAAGAACCAATTGTCATGGTCTGTTCTGTTACATGGTGCTGCAACATTCTTAGAAGAGCAAAGTTAAAAGCAGGGTTTGATTCATCATTTGGTACCAGGTAAATAGATAAATATTCTTCCTGTAAGACTGGTCAAATCTTCTCAAGAGACACACTCACCACTGCACAGATTTTCACCATTCCTCCTAAATGTTCCTCAAGTGTCTTGACTTTTTCTGGATGTTTGGTGAAGAAGGATACAGGCTTTTCAGTAGAAAATCCACTAGGGAACTGGGGGGAATGGGGCTTCAGAGAGCAACAATACATCAGTTTCTATATTAAAAGTAATGAAGTTTAATATATTTGAAAGAAAAATATAATTAAAGTTTTATCTTTTGAAGGCACTAAGAATCTGACTACATCTATGAGCAGGTGAATAATCACACTGCCATCCCTCTGAGCTGGCAGATGCTTCCATTTGGTCAGAAGAATTACAATTGGATGACAATTTTTTTAGGACTTATCCGATCCCAAATTTTTAAATTAATTCAGAAGTGACATGGATTAAAAAAAAAAAAAAA
>WAAE01005680.1:0-16607 GCA_013400495.1 Nicator chloris | reverse complement strand
CTAGGTGAAAGGGAGAGGCAACCCATTGACAGGCAGTGTCCAAAGGGAGGAGGTTTGGAGAATGACGGGGAACAGTCTCGAAAACCAGGGAGGGGAAAGACAGATTGACTCATGGAATAAACCAAAACGAAAGAACAGTAAGGGGACAGTGGAAGCAACCATTTGTTGCACACTGCAACAAAAATCTAGTCAAGTCTTTGTTAGTTCTGGAGAAATCTTCTCAGAAATGTTTTCTCCTTATTACATGACTTGCTCACTACCAACAGCAGCTTTCTGGAAACTACTTTTATCTGTGCATGTTGAGGTTTGCTAATGAAAAGAAGATAAAATGATAAAATTGCTATTATGGTAGTTTGTTTAAAGACAACAAGTGTGTAACCAGTTAAAAAACCAACCAAACAACCAACCAATCACCCAAGCAAACAAAGATATTTTTCAAAGGACAACAAGTGTGTAACCAGTTAAAAAACCAACCAACCAACCAAGCAAACAAAGATATTTTTTAAATTTTGCATTCATATCAAATTACAGATTTATAAATACACAAAAAATTGACTAAGAAGTTTGTTGTGGGCATCTGTGTGATCAACACCTGCTGAAATCACATTATTTATTTCAAATGCATTTTAGCACTTAAAAGATGTCTGTATGGACTTCTTTACATTTTTGTTTGATATGTTTCTATTCTCTACATTTATTTTCAGTTAAGAAATTTTCTTGTAGGACCAAGATTAATGCTTACCCGTGTTCTTCATAAATTTTACAATTTAATTCAAAAGCAAGAGCAAAATTCCTGTTCAGGTGGCCTCAAAAAGCTGAAAGTTAAATAAGCTTTTATTTATGAAGAGGGTTTTTTTTTTGTTAAAGTCACAGTGAAGTATGAGTATTTGAGCACAGCATGAGAAAAAGCAGTTGGACAAAATTACTGACAGCTTCTTGTAAAAGGTTATTCATAAAATTGTAAAGAACCTGAAAATCCAGGCTGTTTGAAAGGGAAACTGCATGTATATGCTGATGCTGAGGTATCAGTGGATTACAATAGCTCTGTAAATAATTTTTGATTTTTGTTAACATTTTTTCCTTAAGTGTTCATGATTAAATGATGCTAAAATACATGTTGCATGCCCACACTTTGACTATTAGTCATTTAATAAGTTTATGGTTATTAGGAAAAAAAAGAGATAATAGTTAATTACTTTTTCCCCATCCTCTTAGCAGTCTTCATGAAAATAAATTAGGTCTTTAAAGACCATGTTATCAACAAGCTCTGTGGCTCTCTGATTATAAGTAGGAAAATAAAGTTCTAATTAAAAAAAACAAGCAGTGGAAGATACAACAGGTTAAAAATTGGAAAGCTTCTCCTTAATTTAAACTTTTTGTCAAGTTTCTTTAGGGTTGGAGTTCTGCCTTGTTCTTCCTTTAAGAGCCCTGTTTTCTTTAAATGATATTTCTACATAGAGGTGCAGCAATACTTACAAATTCATGGGCAACTATTTTAAATACTTTCTTTTTCCCCAGGTTATTTTGCTGGCAGGTTTTGCATGCTTATGTGGATAAACCATGATGAGAAAAATATCTTATCACCATGAGGAACAGGAAGAGGTCATCCAGAGACTGCCTCATCTCCATGCTTGAAGTTTTCTGAGATTCAGATGGGTAACACCCCGAGCAACATTCTCTCACCCCAGACCGAGTCCTGGCCTGTGAAAAATTCTGTCACTGGCAAATTTTGACAATACCTACATATTGTAACTAATATGTAAAAGGGCTTTGAGGAATCATTTATTATTTATTGTGACAAATAACTATTACCCTCATCAAAAGTCCCTACCTGAATAAGACAATAAAGACAATAACATATATTTTAAAGATAATTACTGAAACCAATTTATTTTCTTTCTACTAGTACTATGATAACCAGACTTTGTAAGCTTGCAAGATTTGCCAAAGCAACACATTGCACTTCTTTAAAGAAGAATTATTACATTAAAAGTTAAATAGGCAGCACATAGGGAGAAAAAGGATGAAAAGAGAGGAAGGAATAACTTTCTCATTAAAAAGTATTTAATTATGTAACTACTACGTGAAAAATTGCTGTGCTTCAATTTTGTAAAGGTGCTAGCCATCATTATTTAAAAATCTTACATTAGAAATTAGCACAGGGATATTACACACCCCAAATGAAATAATATTTGGAGCCTTAATAAAGCTTTGTTAACAGAGCAGAGGGTACTGCCCTGCTGTGTTGCTACAGCTCAGTTTATAATCAGAGAGTTTTAGATTAGATTAGGACACTATTTATACTTGTTAAATATCAATAAATTATTGAATAAGTAGTGATGAGCTTAATAAGGGGAAACACTGAATCTAATAGACCTGAATTAACGTCAAATACAAAAACCCCATTCATAATAGATTTTATTTAAATAAGACATCTTTATCAAAGTATTTTAATGACTAGTACTTGAGATAATTCAGCTATTAAACATAAGTTTTTAAAAATATATTTACTCATACATATAACTGGATGTTAGTGGGTATGTTATAAAATCATAAAAACTTTGATTTTTAAGGTTGAATTAAATAAGAATTTAAAGTATGACATTAACAATAACTTGAATTTAAGTGTATGGTAAAGGTTATCTAATTTCACCAGGTTTTTAAGTGGGTCAACTTTATACAATAAAACATGGAGCAGGGTTAAATCTGAATGATGCTGAATTCAATCAGTTTCAAGAAAGAGTTTCAATTTGGTGAGGAATTTGGTCCTTCCAGTTGGATTCAAGGTGTTCCAAGTCTACCAGGTTTAATTAGCTACCATGTGAGGAAACAGTTTAAGTCGTGAATTTTTAGTTTTCTACAAAAACTAAGCATGTCAAACGGAGCATGTGCTTTAGTGAAATTTTAGATCCCTGGGACTAAACCAAGTGAAGTCTGCATGGATTCCACCTGAAGACTTGAAGGAAAGTGAGGTGATCTAAGTTTCTCCCTTCCGTTTAAAATGTAATAATTCAAAGCTGTGTGGCATGGAGGAGTGAGCATGTCAAATATTAGTCAAGAGAAACACCATAACTGGTGAAGAGAAAGTCCTGAAAGTGACCATCTACTTGACTTTACACTTCTAACTTTTCCTTTGTAATTTTTTCTTCATTACTGTACATATTCCTATGAGAAATTTTATTTACTGACTATTATATGTACAGCTTTAATGGCTATATCAATTCATTGAGTCATCTCAATCTTAGATTCAGTACTGAAATATTTATTTTATTGTTGTCCTTTTGGTGTTAATAGAGAGAAACAGGGTAAAAGTTCAAGTGGTGCAATTCTTTTAAACATTTTAAAAACAGCTGGAGAAATAAATTTATTTAGAACAGACAAGTGATTAATCTTTCTCTTTCTCCTGGATTGTACAGCAGAGATTATCAAAGTAGAAGATAGAGGGAGGTAGTTCTGCTAGTTAAAAACACAGTATTTTACCCAAATCCTTTTTATGAGACCTACAGCACTGCATCATAAATAACCCTTTCCTTTGTATTTTGAAAAAAGTGCCACATTCGATTTCTTATCACTAAGTTGGAACATTATAAAGGCCATGCAATTCACTTATTCCTGAAGGATATTTCAGTTGGTTTTGGTTTTTGCTTTTTTTTAATCTGCGTCTGAATAATAAAGGTTCTCCTATTGAAAAATGATCATTATTTGTCATCATTATTTTCTTACGATTAAAATGAACATGATCTAAAGATTTATTACACTCATTTGACAAAGTGCACCTAAAAACATGTTGCTCTAAGCTATGATAGATTATTAATTGCTCAGAGGTAATTAGAATTGATATATGTAGAAATAGTCTCACATACTCCCTAGCTGCTATAATGGAAGAAGAGTATACATTTTTTAAGCATGATTGAACAGGAGTAAAATAAATTAAAAACTTAATCACTCTGATATTCAATACTACTCTTCCTGTTTCATATCTCAAAAAATCTTAAGAATCTCAAAATTAATTTATTGGCATTTGACAGAAGTGTTTCTGGGAGTGAGAGCTCTTCCTCTGCTTGTGGTGTTAGACTGCTTTGATTATGGTGAATAGAACTGCAGCTGAATAGAACTCTGTTGCCTTTAATGCTGATCATTTAATTTTTTGTAGTAATAATGAGCAATAATCTACAGGCTCCCTCTTCCTGTATCTGGGGTACTCTGGTACCTGTTGCTGTCAGACTGACCTTAGTAAAAGTTAATTTTTTATCACAAACTGGAAATGAAATTTTTTTGCTAGAGAGAAGACTCCAGCCATTGTATGTGCAATAAAGTCATGGGATGCCATGTTCTCAGCAGCTGTAATGTGGACAGTGAACAAAACTAGGTGCTTTAGATTTTTTCCCTATGATTTTATCGTAAAATGCTTACAACCTTATAAAACCTTGATATCTTTTTATTTAATTGATTTAATTTTAAATAGACTTAAGTGTATGTGCATGGCAAATATTGAGTTCCACTTTTCCAGCACCTTTGGCAGTGGCCCTGATCGTGAAAGCCTCAGTACTTGATCTGATGATATGATCAAGGCTTTGGGAAAAAGCTACTCACTAATCTATCCCACAAAATGAGTTTAATAAAATAAATTAACAAAATTAACCAAAGAAAAACCCCACAAAAGGAAGCAAACAAATAAAGCTACCTAAAATCAGCATGACAGCACCAAAAACCCACAAACCTTCCACATTTGAAAACATTGAATCTGAAACTACTTTCAAGGTCCTGTAAGGGCTTTCAGTGCCTGAAAGGTTTTAGAAAAACCTTTCCAAAGGAAGGGTTTCTAAAATTCTCGGGACTTTTTAAATTAAAGAAATTAAAGAAATAGAGAAATGCTAAAAATCTTTTTTAGAAAAGCAGAAAAGTTCTGTGGCTGGGAAGATGTTTGAAAAAATTCTGACTTTTCTGCTCTGTGTTATTAGTACAGCTTTCTCCTATGTCTTGTGTGTAATACATTATTTTTTATCTGTATCTCATGTTTTAACATCTCAGAAATCTCCAGGTTTCTTCTAATCAACTCCAAAGCTTGTGTTGAAAGCAGTTCTCTTTAGCAATCTCTTTGCTACACTCATTCTCAAAGGTACTGCTTTGAAATAAAGAGAAGGGAGCCAAAAAAAAAGGGTACTAAATAAAAAAGAAGCTACACTATAAAGTACAAATAAGCAGATGTAGCCTGTACAGTGAAGTTTTGATTCCTTTTCGTTCTACTGAGTGTTGAAATCCAGTTTTTCCTTGTCGTTATGGGTTCCTTGTCAACTGTCTTGTGTCCTGCTGCAAGATGCTTACATTCACTTCTCTCAAAGCTCTCTTACATTATCGATAGAAGCAAAGTTATCTCAAAGAGTTTTACCGGGAATAAATCAGACTGGAGGGATTGCTTCTCTAGTCCTGATGGCTGCTTTTTGTGTGCAATACAAGAGCTCCAAAGTTAATGAATTCAGAGTAGAGCCAAAACCTCTTCAGAAAGTTATAGAACAGGTGAGAACTTGGTTCTAGATCTTTTCCTGAAATGGGCAGAGTAAATTTGATTATTGTCTTTGTTTGTTTTTAATGTCCTAAAAATTTGTTACATGAGATGCATATTTTGCATAGAAAAAGTGTCTTAATTTTGGCCAGGACAAGAAGAAATCATTATTTCAATGTACAGTTTATTTACACATTTTCAAAATACATTTCTGTATCATGAACTTTGCTTGTTTATATGACAGAGTGTTTATCCCCTTCATTAAGCAGTTATTTGTGCTGTCTGGAAATTATAGGATCTGACTATGACAAAAAATGATAATAGAGTGTAACTAAAACTGAAATTATTATTCTGAAATTAACACATTCCTTTTAGAGAAACATTTTTTTGGGAAAGGAAAGCATTGGTTTATAGGTGGATCTGTTTGTTGAAAGAATCCTGGAACCCTGCCATCCTTCAGTAAGATGAGGTTGTCTTTGCTGCACCTCAGTCTTACATGGGGGGAGCACAGAAGATTCATAAATGCTCGTGGACAAAAAAAAGAACAGCAAAGGCCAAAAAGACTCCAATCAAACCTGCCAGAAGTCACAAACTTTATTAAAAAACTAGACACTTGGCATGGAGGTTGGTGTACAATTTCCCCTATATAAAAATTATAATAGAATAAAAAAAATAAATATGGAAGATGGAAAAAATGAAAGAGAGATGAAATATGAGAGAAAAGGAGATTACCAGTCCTGTGTCCAGCATTGGTCCAGGTGACAGCAGGCCCAGGGTCCTGGAGCAGACACCCAGGCTTCTTCTCACACATAAATTTTCCCTTCCCTGGGATTAGGATTCTTGGTCTTCATGTGACTCATGAAAAGGAGTTAGTATTGCAGTCCAGTCTTCTGGACCTTTCTGGAGATGGATCAGGGTGTGTTTGAGGGTCTTTTATATAGTCAATTTGGCATGGGAATGTCTAGATCTCTCCCCAAGGAGGGAATTCTTTGTGTCTGACAAAAAATTATGGGTCACATTATGTCTTCTCACGGAGAGTTTCCAGAAAGGGTCTGGGGCTCTTTTGGGGTCGCTGGGGTTCTCCATCCCCCTCTGTTGCCTCTCTCCATGGTGTTGCCCTCTCACCATGGACCCGCACAGGGAAACGGGCACCAGAAGGGTGCTGTCTCACCTTTCCAGGCATGTCCAGTTTAACCTGACCACTTGCATGGTCACCAGTGCCTGAGGATCAGCAACAATTTTAATTCTTCACTGCCCAGCCTTCTACAGCCCTCGAGCTCTGCACCACTTTCTCCTGGACCTCCTCCAAGTCACACATGCCAGCATCCCAGAGTGACATTAAATTTAACAGCGCTTAGTTGGAAAAAACCTTCTGATCATTTGCCTTTTGGGGCCATTCTTGAAAGATATAATTCAGGTTATGATATTGAACATGGAGGGGTATGAAGCAATATATATTTTTTTACATCTTTTTACCTTTTTGGAACTACTTTTGAAAAAAAGTAGTTAAAAATTTCAGAAAAATACTATTCCTTCTTACAGTTATATATTTTTTTCTCAGAATTTTAGGTGTGTGTTCGGAACACTTCAGAAAAAACTCAACTCTAGGAGGCAAAATTGCTCCAAATAATTTAGAAAATGTAGCTCTTTGTTATAAGGAAACAGTGGTGGAGCAAAGTCACTGGATATTTTGTTGGACTTTCAAATTAACAAGATGCTCGCCGTGCAACCAGTTGACCTTGGCCTGCTTTCAAACAAGGATAAATATCACCAGAAAAAAATACCCAGCACATTTATAAAGCTCTAAATATAGACACAAGAATGAATTCCATGTTTTATCCACTCAAAAAATGAAAGGTCCAAATTAACAACCCAGCCCTCCCCACCCCACCTACTGCAAATGAAAGAATAGTTCATGGCAGTTGCAATTAAATGTCAATTATTAATGGGATAGCTAAAGCACCAACTGCAATAAAAATCTTAGTTAAAATTGCAAAATCAGAATGTATGCAATAGAATAGGGATGTCATGTAGAGAAAAACAAAATCCAAGAAAACTTTGTTACGAAAACAACCTACAAAAAATCTTTAAACATGAGGTCCTTGAGATTGTTTTGTTTGGGGGCTTTATTATTGGTTGGTGGGGTGGTTTTTTTTGTTTTTTTTTTGTTGTTGTTTTGTTTTTTCTGGGTTGTGGGGTTTTTTTGTTTTTTTTTTGTTGTTGTTTTGTTTTTTCTGGGTTGTGGGGTTTTTTTGTTTTTTTTTTGTTGTTGTTTTGTTTTTTCTGGGTTGTGGGGTTTTTTTGTTTCTTTTTTGTTGTGGTGGGGGTTTTTGTTTGTTTTTTTTTTTGTTTTGTTTTTTTGTTTTTTTTTTTTTTTTTGTGGGAGGTTAATTCCCCTAAATGTTCTAAGTACAATAACTAATGTATTAATGTGTCTACAGTTCTCTGACAAGAGCTGCTGCATTTATTTAAATGACAGAATCACTGTGGTTCTGGGAAAAGACCTCATGAAGTACATTATCCTCCTTCAGACTCTGAAAGAACAGACTCGTGCTGTTCTTTACAATTGAAAATGGATTGGTTGATCACAAGTGAGGTATTTTAGTATGCTACCATGAAGAAAACAAAACCTGAGTAAAATCTTTACAATTTGGATACATTTTTTTTTCATTTACTCATAGGAAGAATGTCTTCTGAGGCAGCACAGAAGGCTTCACGCAATGAAAAAGCTTCCTCGGCTTGGAAGGAAAAGAAATTGACTTAGCCTATAAGAAAAGCTGAACTTGATTAGAAAAAAGGTCCATCTTCTGCCATTAGCTAAGCTAGTAAAAGCAAAGCTACAGTGCTTTCTTGATTGCCATGCTTGAAAGTTAGTTTTTCACTACTTACTTCCTAGAACTTGGACTGCTTTTGCTTCCAACTCAGAAGAGTCTGTGAAATCTGTGAATCTGTGATTTCCTCCTAAAGTGAGATAAGTTTGCAAGACGTATTTCTATTCTTCCCTGAAACAGAATTTCTCCCTGTAGAAATCAGATATCACTTTGGTCAGTAGATTTGTTCCTTGTAAAACTGTGACTGAGGGACCAAAAGAAATCATCTGTAGTGGTTAATAATTGGTTCACCTCTGTTCTCCTTTCATTTGCTGCCTCTTCCTGTGTTTCAAAATAATAGATAAGAAGCCTAAAGGTACGTGCATAAAAAAAATGCTAATGTTATCCTCTTGAGACTATTCACTCTTATGTCTGGAAGAAAACAGAGTGTATATTTGAATCACCTCTCTTTAGTACTCTAGACAAAGCTGTTCATGAGAAAAAACCTCCAAACCTGTAACTAATTAAATATGACCATACTTAACTTTAATTTTTTAAATTAAAAGTCTACGATCTTCAGGTTTGTGCTTTCAGAAAACATATTTGACTTATACTTACAGAATTTAAGGTGATAATACTCTTTACAGCAGTATCGTTGTAAGATATGTGTATTGAAAATGTTTCATAAAACAACATAAATTAGATGTCTATCTAACCAGACAAACTTTGAAAACAAAAATTTAGCTAAACTCTTTTACAAGTGTTATGCTTTTGTTGCCCAATATTGCTTGATTTGGTTGGGGCAGGGACCGGAGTGGAGCAAAATGCATTAAAAGAAGTCAAGATTTTACTGTTAAGATTTTATTTAGATTAAGAAGTTCATTAAATAATACAATTATTATTATTATTCTTAGAATTATGTTGATGCTCCAAATTATGTGTGCAACTACGATTATTATGCCCACATTTACTATTTCCTACTCTCCCAGTTTTTTGATGCTTCGTTTTCCCCCTAAGGTGACTGGTATTAGGCAGAGGATTTTTGAGGGTGTAGTGAATTGCCACTATTCTGAGGCTGCTGCCAAAATTGCTTGATGCTGATGGTCCTTCCTTCCCTCCTCACTACTTTAGGTAATTTTTTATATATTTGATGCCACAGACTGCACCTTGCTCTTTCTTCCCTGGTTTTCTGTTCTGCTTTTTATCCAAATTTACTCTTCTTGATGTGTTTTCAGTTTGCCCAGTGCTTGATTTCCATAAAAATTGTTTTAGGCACTTCCAAAGCTGGTGCTGGATTTGGGATGGGACCCCAAACCCCTGTGCTGGGCTGAGCCCCAGCGTGGGCAGCAGGGGAGGGGGGGTTCTGCCCCTCTGCCTCCTCAGCTGAGACCCCACCTGCAGAGCTGCCCCAGCCCTGGGGCCCAGCACTGCAAGGAGCTGGAGCTGCTGGAGCCAGGCCAGAGGAGGCTCCAGGATGAGCAGAGGGATGGAGCAGCTCTGCTGGGAGGAAAGGCTGGGAGAGCTGGGATTGTTCAGCCTGGGCAGGAGAAGCTCTGGGGTGACCTCAGTGTGGCCTTGCAGTGCCTGAAGGAGCTGCAGGAAAGGTGGAGAGAGACAATTGACAAGGGCTGGAGGGACAGGACACAGGGAATGGCTTCCCAGTGCCAGAGGGCAGGGATGGATGGGATATTGGGAAGGAATTGTTGGCTGGGAGGGTGGGAGCCCTGGCACAGGGTGCGCAGAGAAGCTGTGGCTGCCCCTGGATCCCTGGCAGTGTCCAAGGCCAGGCTGGACATTGGGGCTTGGAGCAGCCTGGGACAGTGGAAGGTGTCCCTGCCCATGGCAGGGGATGATGTCTCTCTGATGTTGGAGGAAGGGACATGACAAAATACACCAAAGTTCACACACAACAGCCAACTTTGTTGAGTGCCCTCCTCCTAATACAGACCTGAAGGCCCGCGTGCTCAATCCCTATTGGCTGAACCAGCTGCCACTCAGCCAACCAGCCAATGGCTGCTCGTATCCCCAAGGGCCTAGGCGTGCTCTCCAACGGTGCATACTGGTCAAGTTACATAACTAAGGTAGTTATATAATTAGTTATATTGCAGTTATAAATTTGGGATTAATTACAACTGTGAGGCCTTCAGACCAGCTGTTGGCCACCACAGTAGGCTTGGATCTTTACCATCCCTTACAACTCAGGCCTTTCTACAATTCTCTGATTCCCTGAGCAGTATTTGACCACAGAAGAACTATTTATTACCTTGTCATCTGGCATTGGTCCATCCCTACATTTTTTATGCACATGCCATCACCTTATACCTGTACTTCACTACGCTCTTATTTCCAGACACATATTGTGCTGAACCACACAAGTGTACACAGGTAAGGAAAAGCTGAAACGGTTTAAAGATAAAATAACAGTGCATAAATGCTCTTACCGACTAGAACAACTCTCTGGGCAGATGACATCTGTCCAGCTGCAGCCTAATACACCTTGAGGTGTATGTTAATGCCAAGGTGTGGTCTGTTAAAAGAAACCTTAAGACCATCTTTACTGGACCATGAGATTGAACAATCACAGAATCTATATAAATATCTGTACATTTTGTAACAGATTTTTTCCCCTAAATAATTATTCATAGGAAGCTACATTTGAGCAAATATTTATCTGGTTGAGGTAATTTTGTCTTTAGGGGGAAAACAGAGAGACAGCTCTGATCCCTGGGCTCTGATGAGCAGGGACAGGACTTGAGGGAATGGCCTAAAGTTGTGTCAGGCCAGGCTTAGGTTGGATTTTAGGGAAAGGTTCTTCACCCAGAGGTTGCTGGACACTGACCAGATTCCCCAGGGAATGAGCATGGCCCCAAGGCTGCCAGAGGTTCAGAATCCTTTTTAGAATGCTCCCAGGGATGCACAGGCTGGGATTGTCTGTGCAGGGCCAGGGGCTGGACTGGATAATCCCTGTGGGTCCCTTCCAGCTCAGGATATTCTATGGTTCAGTATTCTTTGTGCATTTTTTAATGACTTTTCTCCCCTGGGAGATAATTCCATTGTGTTGGGAGAGGAACTGTGCAAATCTGTCTCTTTACAAAGGAAGTAATTAATGAAACAACAAATGCTTCTCAAAGAGAGGGTGCTGAACGGTGTGTTCAGAGAGTTTACAAATTTTTTTTTAAGTGAAACTCTGCTAACCTGAACAAAAGATGCCTGTATTTTTATAAGATTATCAAACCAGAACCGCAGAGTTTAGGAATAAATAGAAGTTCTATATTCCGATAGTACCTTAATCTTCCGATTAAATAGGCATGAGGATATTTGCAAGTTTTATACCTATAGTTTCGGAACAGAAATGATAAGAAATGGGAAATTGGTGTAGATTTTTCAAAGAAATTAATCTTGGTGGTAAAACACATCATCTGGGCAGGTGCCATGGGCAATAATATTTTACTTAGCAGTAACCTGAAGGTTGTAAGTATTGCAAATATTCTTGAGGTGAGGATCATCTACTGCAAAACCAACTTGGATGTATAATATTTCTTGGTTTATTTTTCGCTACAAGGCTAATAGATCAATTTACTTGACAGTAAGTAAAACTCTATATTCCTGACAAAACATGCCAGAGAATGTGTTTAAATCTTGATTCTTTCAGTAATTCTGCAGCTGCTTTACTCTGAAATGCCATGTGCAATCAACAAAGCATATATTTATCTATGAACTCAAGTTTCATCTAATTATACACCAGTCCTTGAATAGTAAAAAGGACACTGTTTCAATGCTTGAAAAGAATTGATTTATGCTTTCAATTAAAAATAATTATTTCAAACCAGCTATGATTCTGCAGGCTGTATTTGTGTGTTCACTACAAATGAATAGATCTTTAAATGTTGCTTCTTGGCTGTTTGAAATATTATGCTTTTTCCAACTACAAGAACAATCTGTTTTATAACTAAAATAACACTGAAGTTTACAGCGTGCAGAGTTTCTCTTGCATAAATCTTAATAGTATATAAAAATGACAGTTCAGGAAGAATTTATTAAAGTGTAGCAGAATTTTAAGTAAAATTAAATAAATTGTCAATCAAAATGTTTGTGGTTCCAATGTTTTATTAGATAAAACATCTGTCAAATTCTTGAAAATGCTAACAATTGAGGACATTACAAACAATTACCTCTTCTCTTTAAATCTCCTCTAATCCTTGATTTCTGGTTTGCTTGGTTTTATCTTTTTGGGTTTCTTTTTAATTTTTTGTCTCTTTTCTGCTTCTGTGGAAACCAGTCATGACACGAATGTAGATTTCCTTAACATAAGAATCTGTCAAAAGAAAGTGTCATGCTCTACTCTGCTATATATAATACAAAAATCTTTGATTCACACACTATACCATATATTTCTGACCTTGTAGAAGATTTTCAATGTTTTCTTGGAATCCAGCATCACTGAAAAAGGGGATGGTCCTGATTGCAGTATTGGTGGGTGGAGATTTAAGGATGAGGAGAGTTAGCTATGGCTGGCTAATTTTTTGAATACTATTTTTTTAATTTATTGTTTGGGTTTCGTCTATTTTTAATAATATTAGGGTTGTCAGAAATAGTAAAAACCAGTTTGCTGCATATAAAGGCACTCAGCTAAAAAACCCCAAAGTTTCTTTATTATTTTTCAAGTAAGATCAAGTGAAAGAGGCAAAAAATAGCATACTTCCCATTTCTCATTATAGAAAGCGTATGTATAGGACTGCAGTTACTGCTCAAGGAGATTTATTTTAAACAACACTAATGATTTTGTACTTGTAACTCATATATTTAGAACATTCTGTTATTCTCTGTGAAGTGCTTTCCTTTCTTTCTGTCCTGAACTTGCCCCACATCTCTCATTGATTTTAGTTCCTCAGTGGATGAAGTTTTTTATGTCATCCCTTCTCCTACACTGCAGCTACCAGAGAATGGAAAACTTGAGTGTCTGATTTTTTGTGCTTGGCCTGTCACAATTTAAATACAAGCAAACAGCTAAACATTTGTCAACTTCATTGTAATGTCTATAATGTTCTTCAGGTTTAAATTTCAATCCACAGCACTACTCGGTGAAAGAATTTATGGGGACCTCTGCAATAATAAAACTATTCCTGTGACCCCTCAAAGAGCAGTATAAGGTGAATAGAATAAAGAATAGAATAACAACTGCTGAAACAATGTCAATGTACTGTTGTGGTGCTGATTCTCTTCTCTCATCATCACATCAAGTAAAGCTGTAGAATTTCACAGCAATTGTTTTAATAAATTGGTTTGTACATTATTTTTCTGCTAAAAATTTTAAAAAAACAAACAAAAAAAGCCCCACAAAGCCAAAAAAATTAATCATAGAATCCCAGAATAGGTCAGGTTGGAAGAGCCCCCAGTGGATTATCTGGTCCCACATCTCTGCTCCAGCAGGATCAACCCAGAGCAGGGATGAGGTCCTTTCTCAGCCTTGCCTCCCCTCAAGGCTTAACAGCCTAAGTTTCTGATTGTCTGTCTTCAGCCCAATAGCACTTGAATAAAGTTTTGATTAGAGGAATATTTTCCTTCAGGTGAGTGAATACTAAAAATTCTGGAGCCTCGATAAAAAAATGCAATAATATTTTATGAACATACTGTTTGTTGGCAAGGGTTTGAACCCAAGGTCTTGATTTTGTGTCCTGGGGTAATGCTAATGTCAGCTAGCATGCCAGGTAGGTTTTTGCCCTGATACATATCAATAAGGCTAAAGGCTTAGAAAATTAGGTAGAAAAAAAAATTGTGTTTCTACACTGACACATTGCTGCAGCAGGAATATTAAATTTAATAAACATTTGTAAAAACTGTAGGCCAATGTTCTTTTTCCACTTAGAAATTGCTTTTAGGGTAGATAAATTAGGACCATCCAGATTCTGCACTGATTAATTTAAAGGCTTTTTCTGAAGATATTTACCAGTGGTTAAATAGAAACCCTTTTTTCTCTAGACCTATCATTATGAATCAGGAATGTCTGGATTTTTTCTATCCACAGTGAATTCTTCAGAGGAATTCTCTTAGTTTTGCCAAATGTGTCTCTTCACAGCATCAAAAGCAGGTTGGATTGATTTATAGTGTTTATAGTGGAAGGTGTCCCTGCCCACAGCAGAGGATGGAACAAGATGATCTTTAAGGTCCCTTTCAAACCAAACCATCCTGTGATTGATTTTGGGTGCTGCCAAAATGAATTTGAATGTTTAATTTTTTCCCTATCTGTCTTCAACATTTTTCACACCAGTTTTTATGAATTACTCTCATAGGCCATTTATGAACAGTGAACATTATTGAGTGACAACACTGAGACTGTAATACTTGGTATTCATGATTATAATCTGAATTTATTTTTTCCACACCAAATGAAAGGAAAATAGCTGTCTACTCATTACCAGAAAATCTGACAATGTGATTGAACAGAAGATGAAAGTATGAACAAAATCAGTCTGTGAAAAACAGAGAAACATTGTTCACCTGCAGAAAACTAAAATATATGGTGCATGCCCACTCCTGGTTTACAAAAGAGGTTTTATTTTTTCTGTGGGAAATACTGAAGTAACACATCTCTATCAGCCAGCTGGCAGCATCACAGAGAGAAATGGAGCAGGATCTGCTTGTGTATCTGGGCTGATAGGGCAGTTGAGCACACAGAGCACCTAATTCAATCCCTGGGGGAAACAGTTTAAGCAGTTAAACCTCTTTCCCTGCTGCACTCTCTAAAAAGATATTGCTGCTTCTGTGAGGTCTCAGGCTTTGAAGAGAAGGATCAGAAGGTGAATGAGAGAATCCTCTATCTGACACTTTGATCCCTGTCTTCCTTCCTGTATTATTAGAGTGAAATGAACAGAAAGAAAATGTTCTACAGTGTGTGTGTGTGGGTGGGGGGGCAGTTAAGACTTGCTGGGCTGAATAGTCAACCATCTTTTTTTTTACTAGTCATAACATTTTATCTGTATCAACTTAAGATGCTTTTCTTCAATCAGTGCAAGAAAGGTCAATTAAGGTAGAAAATGGAAAAACATCAATAAAGTGCAGTGGCTTGCAGAAATCAGTCCAAACTATCTTAGAAATGAAGAGTGAACTTCCTCTATTAAGTTTCAGTGTTTTGATTGAACTTGGAAGACACTTCAGTTAAAGAGACAAAAACAAAAATTGGGATACCCCTCATAAGCCAGAAAAATTTATTTAGAAATACTGTCTAACCTTTGCTTAAACAAAAACCCCTACTGACAGAAAGTCTAGAGACTCTTGATAAGATCTGGCACCATTAAAAGCTCACAGTTTTTTTCTAGTTAAACTAAGAGACCCTATTTACAAACAAAAACTAAAAAAATAAATTAAAAAAATTTTGTCAATGTAATTTCTAGCTTGTGACTTTCAGAACTCCAACAGACGGAATCTCTAAAATGGAAAAAGATTCAAGGTGGACAAGGAAAATATACCTGTGAAGCTCAGGGAATAATGTAGGACATGACTAAGCAGAGCTTTTCCAGCAAACCTGACTTTGTTTCAACACAAAGAAGACAAGACCAGCATGGGAGGAGTGAACACCTGGCTAATTTCTAACACAGAGAATAAAATAAAGATAAGGAACCTCCTGTGGCATCAGATACCTTTAGACAAGTACTTCTGACATTAAATGTTACAACTTCCAAGCATGGAACATCGAAAAGAAGCTGTTCAGAATACTGGACTTGGACAAGTTGGGGGTTTTGTTTGTTTTTTTGGTTTTTTTTCTGTCATTCGTCCCATGACCCCTGTAGACATCTGAAATTTAAGTACTATATTATCTTTGCCATATTGTACTAAATACATAGTGGCCAAGTTCAACAAATGGAGCATCCTGAGTATTTTCCTCTATGCATGATTGTGGCAGTGAGATAATTTGTTCTTCACACTCACTCACTGGATTATTTAGTGCTTCTTAATGGGGTGAAGGAAAATGTTTGTTTTATTACCATGTCAGCAGGTGAATAGCAGGTGGTAATGCAGACATCCCTTTATTCACTTAAATATTGTAATTCCTTCTTGATAGTCTGAAAATTATAATCTTAAGCGCGAGAAAATAAAGTTCTGACAAAACAAGCAACTGATTAGGCAGAAAACATTATTTATGAGATTTAACTTCCCACACCTGAAACTTTTTAATAGATTTTAGAACATATTCTGTCTGGGTGAGATCTGAAAGTGCTTGCTTCCTTTGTGTTGTTAAACAGCAATGCCACTGATAAGCTTTCTCTCTTGTTTTTTAAATTTTTATATATATATAT